>JAQIXX010001576.1:0-32134 GCA_034700605.1 Willowsia nigromaculata
CGGGGGGGGGGGCGAGTTGCAATGTTACAGCTACACCACTGCACATCATCGAGTTAAAAACGTCGAGTGTTGAAAATCTGGGCAAGATACAAAAGGAGTATTTTATGTAGACCATTTTTGTGTAGGAATTTTTTCAAAATAGTTTTTAACCGTTGTGTGGTCCATTTTCATTTTATCTCGTAATTAAACGTTAGGCATGCATTGTTTCTATATATCGCTCATTATTCGTCAGCTATTTCTCTCGACATTGCTTACACAATCCTACACACTTGTGTCACCTTGTTGGCAGCAACCTGTCATTTACTACATTTATTCTTATACTCAGAAGAAACTTTATTCTGAGGTGGCTGTTACAACTTTTTGTGTCGTCTCGTATAACATGCTTACGTGATGAGTCGTACACCATGAAATAAGAATATCGCTTAAGAGAGCCCTTAAGTTGCAAATGAGAATGGTAGTTTGACGAATGTCAAATGCTGCAAACTTGTGCCTGAATTTAATATACCTTTCGAGTCTTTTTCCAAACAAGATAGACATAATAACAATGCATACGTAATAACGTGAATTATGGCGATGGCAGGCTTCAAACTGCTGCTCTCCCCATCTCCTTTTCCCTAATAATCTAACTTTTCTTGTTAGTTGGCAGGTATGTATTCACAGTCATCATTGTATACTACATGACAGCGATATTTTTCTCTGGCTGAGTGTATGTGTAGAATGGCAAAACTCTTGAATCTGGGAAGAAATCAATGTCTAAGACACTGAAACTGTCTCACATTTCTCGTATTAAATATGATATGATTTGGTTGTCTTGTTCAGATTTGTATTAATATTTATTTATATCGAGATATAGCTTGCCGAAAGAAAGATGATCCCATTGCATACGTGATTGTGATTACAACCAGAAAAGAGCATATAATATTCTTCAATTTCTTTCTCTCGTCAAAGAGGAGAAGGAGGGAAATGATGTGATTCTCACAAAAACTCAACGTTTCCCTCTTTCTCAGATTCGAGCAAGGCTCATACTGTGCCGTCGTACATGTTGATATATAAAGGGAAAGCCGATTGTCTTAGACAGAAACATGGGGTGCCCTCAAACACTTGCTTAATGAAAAGAATGTGTTTTTCGAGCAACTACCACTACATTGAAAAACGCTACGTACATATTATGTCCCTGATGTTCTAACGAGTGGTATGCATGGCAGAGTGGGGAAAAGCAGCAAAAAATGAGTTGGTAGGAAAAGTAGCAGAGAAACTCAATTCAACTTTTCTCTCAGCCAAATCATGCGCCGAGGACAAGGCAGAGCAAGCAGTAAGCAAAACGGCTAGGTGGAAAAAGAGGATGTGGGTTTCAGACGAAATACGAGACTCGAGGTAACGGAAAGAAACTGAAGTAGTACGCCTTTGGTATCGGGTCGGGATGCACGTCTTTTTTCTCTGTCTCTCTCATTTTCTCTCTTGTTCTTTACCTTCATTTTCCCCAGCCATTGCCGTCTCTCACTTGAACCTTTCTCCCACCCTTTCACTCGCCTTCCCTTCTCTCCCAGTCAGCTACTTTCTTCCTGTCATTCACAAAGACTCGTTCACAGATTCTTCTGTGAGAGAAAGAAATAATATGCATACCTAATACCTATCTGCAATATTTGACTCTGTGACAGGAGAAGTGTTGTTTTGCCAATTGATGCGAAGGCTGCAACTGTCGTCTTACATCTTCAGGTGTGTCTTTTTATCTCTCAAAAACTACCTGTATTAAGGCACGTCCTCGTCGTCGTCAAGAGAGAGAGACAGAGCTCTGCTTTAACATTGTTTCCCTTTATTTTCCTCCCAAATGAACACTAATAAAAGCTGTGGAGGAGACGAAAGGGAGACAAAGAAAAAAGCCAGCTATTTTCAACCATTTTCTCTCTTCTATTTCTCGTTTTTCTGGTAGTTACTTGTTGTTGCTGTCGTGGTGGTGCTGTGAGTGTTACTAAGAAAGGACTTGGCAAATGTAAAGATGTAAAGGACTATATTATGCCATATTTATGAATAAGTTGCAAATTTCAACAAAAAACACTTTCTTCGCTCAGTTGCCGAACGAATTGTTTAGATTGTATTGAGTTTCCATTTATTAAAGGAATCCGTACAACCAGGCAAATGTTTGTCGTGGGAAGAAAATAATAAGAATAAAAACGTTTCAAACTTGAGATTAAACAGTGAGCGGTAAACGATAAAAAGGAGTGTTATATTATTTATGGGTGAACAATCAGACATGCAACCAGTTTGGCACAACTTGACACCAGCTGCGTTTACACTTCTCAAGGTAAATTCTATACCATCATCTTCTGTTGTAAAAATATCATTTGCTTTTACATACATTTGGGGCAAATTGTACTTCCCAGACTTCAGTTTGCGTAATGCATTTCTTCAGATTTGTATGGGTTTTGATTTTTGTTCTTTTACTTTCTATTATTTATAACATAAAAGAAATTTTGTAGCTACTATGTTGCAAGAAATCCTGAATAGGATGTTGTTTGAGTGAGCACACGAATGTAATGTTCTCGAAGTTCTATTTTTGTATTCTCATATTTTCTGCTTCATAATTAGTTAAATCAAAACTCTGGAACACTTTGCGTCACCTCAAAAAAAACGTGATATTTTGCTTTACTACCTGTACCAAGAATTTGCTAATTTTTTGTTTTCTTTATTTATGATCATCCTACACGTCATATCTTATTGTCTTTTTCATTAGTAAATGGTAGAACTACTCCATGTCATTGTCAAGTCAGAAAGGGATAAAGTTTCTGAGCAAGTTTTGTCTTGCTGATTCCGCAAGGATCTTTGAAACGAAAAGTTGCTCGGCTCAGCATAACACAGTATTTTACGTAAAGCGACATCGACCATTTTCCTCATAAAACACATTTAATGAACAACCTATGTCAAAGCCACTTTCAACTGAAGAAGTTCTTTAATCTTGGAATAAAAATGTGTCTCTCAGCCTCATTTTAAACCCTAGATTTCAAGAGATTTTGGAACAAAACAAAACATATTTGTTGCTTTTGATTCAAATGGCAAGCAATGCTTTCACATTAACAACTTCATACAACACGCAGGAGTTGTATAATAATATTTATACGGGAACCATCCAGGCTTCGGATATTTATTCTACTTTGGAGCCCTATGTGGGTAACTAGAACCAGGTGTAACCTGAGCGACTCTTCATAATGTTGCACATTTTTGCTACTGTTGAATAAATTTCAATAATTTTTATGATGACATATTATACGGTAAGGTTGCATGACACACATAGCTCCTTTAAACCACCATGTCCAATTGCAGTGTTTGTCTGTATTCTTCTTGCTACTGCATTTCATTTTTACTTTGTTGAGGCATATTTTGTTCAAGATTACGTAAGAATTCATCGGGGATTTTGTTGAAAGCCTTTGGATACACAGATTATGTAGCGGTCGGTGTGATATTGTACGTGAGCTGTATCGCTGTATGTATCTGCATCTGTATCCAGTCTTAATACTGCATGTAAAATACTGCACTCAGACAAGACAAGAATAATGCGTTGGCTTCTTCCATCATAAGCATGGAAGAAGTAAGATTTTTCATCCTGAAATTTCCATACATCAGCAAATAACAACAAACAAGAAAAACAGAATGAAAGGAATGAGAGACAAGGCGGAGATACATATTATTTATTTAATATAACAAGTTGAATTAAAAACTTTTTCAATGGGCAAATTATGCGAATACGAATGAGTGTACAGTTCAGCTTTCTCACCGACTGCTTCAAGACATGCAGATATTTTTGGAATGAAATGAGCACTTTTCCATTTCCATGCCTGGGGAATGACTTCAGTTGCCTTTTTCACAGGAGCATCAAGCAGGAAGTGTAAGGAACACCAAAGAAGTTTTGTGTATTAAAATGCGCTGGTCCTGGTACAGCTCATATCATCCAGCTGCTTCCAAATGTGATATTATTATTTTTTTACTCTTGAAACATGGAAACTAAAAACAACATACTTGTTGCTTGAGCTAATAAAACACTTTATTAAAAACTGTAAGAGTCGTGTGCATTCATACCGTGAATAATGCAGCATAATATATAAGCGTTCATTTCAATCATGAAAATGTTTATGATTTAGAAAGTCTTTATGAAAATTGAGTTGATGATGATGATCACGGAGGAATTTATTTCCAATGTTATACGAGGGTCTGCTCAGTTTCCTCTGTTGCAGTTGCTGGGACAAGACATCCAGTTGGAGAAGCAACTACTGCTTTAAAGTATAATAGCTCCTGACTGACTCATTTTGATACATATCTAAACGAAATCGAGGTTGACTCGGTGGCTTACTCTTTAGCGCATCACAAGCCATAAATCACACATTATTATATTACTACAATGGTGGTGTTCCAGATTGTGGGAAAGTGAAGCGGTTCTCTGGAAAAGTGTAATGGTTTTGATACTTTTCCACACTTAATACTACTAAAATAGTGTGTGAATGTGTGCCTACATGTTTGCAAGATACATTGTCAGACCTGGACATGTTTGAAAATTATGGTGATAAACGACCATAATAATATGATGTTTCCAAATGATTATAATGACGCCTATACTTCTAAGCCGGATCCAGAACGCTGCTTGCAAATTATTTCAAAGTGGTCTGAAGTTGGAATCACACATGCTTGACAAATTCAATTTTCCGTGAGTATGCTTGAATAGTGTAAGGAGCACAACTAGGAGATAATATTGTATACACTCATACAGACATAGAACTGCTAACTCTAACATCCCGTTTAAATAAAAATCCATCGAAAATATTCTGTCTTTATGCTTTCCAACAAGTTAATTAATGCGATCAAATGGAGTTTGCACGCGTGCACATAAAAGTCTTTATTCTTTCAAGAAGGGAAGTTTCCAGTGAAAGTTGGTCCAGAATAGCGAATTCTACTTTCTACCTTTACTTACTACAACATGTCACAATTTCTGGTGTTTTGTAAGAACTAAAAGTATTTGATAAACTCGAATAATTGTGTGTACAATTATGTACTTTTGCAGTTCCACTAGGGGAAAACTACGAGTAAAAGTTCTAAAACAAAGGAAAGTATAAATCTAAAGTAAAGAATGTAAGACACAGACTGTGAGTTGATTAGTTTTTCAAAAAAAACTTTTAAAGATGCTTTCATTCACAAAATAAGCTTTCAGCTTGATCATCTTTTTGCAACTATGCAATTTTGCTTTGATTTACGACATGGAAATGATGAGATTTCATCAAGGCTACCAATTATTTCCTGAATCAGGTAATTGAAGGAATACTTAATACTGAAACAGTCTTTCACATAAGTAGCAAGAAGAAACGGAAGATTACAGGGAAGGCGTACTCTCCAATAGATAGTTAGGTATGGATGATTATCGTTAGTTTGGGAAGAGAATGATTACTCCCTTTTATTGAAGTGTGATTACGACACATTCACAGAACGCTCATTTAACATCGGCAAATTAATGATGATTTGGAAATAATTAGTGATAAGGACATTACCAAATTAGCCGCATTTCTGGATGGCGAGCTTTCCCCTATCTAACAACTTGAATTACAATGAAGCATTCCTAGCATGCCTTTCCCTGAATACCATATCGAGAGGTGGGGCCGATCATGTAACAGGTGAACACGTCGCAGTAACAAAGACCCGTTGAAATCGTAATGGTAACGAACATGCCATTTTCCCTATCTTCTTTATCAGTAGCAATAAACCCCGTGAAGATAAATACCTTCATAGCTTGAGTTCTTTTGTTTTCATGAACAACTGGAAAGCCCAGCAGGTGGTAAGAAAAGCACGAAAAGTAGGAGCGGTATCTTTCAACTTAAAAGGAAAGTAGTTCCGTTGTTTTAGTTAGCTTTCGTGGTGTAGTGGTTGAATGGGCGTGTGTGGTGTGGTATTAGCTCTTTTGTCTTTGACTTGCATAAAACATTGATTTCACTCTTCTTGCAGTAAAAGCGTAGCCTGGAAGCGGAATGCTTTTTATGAGGAGAAAAGTAGCTGGAAAGAGCTGGAATAGCAAAGGAAACGTTGCATCGTTTCAAGCGACAATAAAATTGTTTCCAGTTAGTGTGTATGTAATAATATGGCAAAAAGGAGTAATAATTTTTGATCCCGCGGTGTAATGCTACTCCTGCTTGAATCATAGATGAAGTTGCATGAGTGCATTTTTATGCACCAAAAAATGTCGTTAAAAATGGGCAACATATTGCCGACACATTGTGCAAGCAGACAGTATAAGTGCAAAATTAATAAGTGACAATTTTTGCAAGCTGTTCGCTCTTTCAAAACTGTACATTTCCATTGTGGAGTAAACTATGTATGCGATAGAAAATATAATGGTACTCAAGACGAAGGAGAAGAGAGAAAAGGAGAGGAAAGGAGCTCGGTGTATTTATTCTGGCTCATAGAAGCAAGGAAATCAAAATAACCATAAATGGATATGTAAACACAATTACCTATATTTTGCCTCCCACATCATGATGTATTGATGAAAAACAAGTTTATTATTGAAAACCCCCAAGTAGCAATGTTTGCTGTAGATCTTTCTTCCTTCAGGCCGTGTCAATGATAGTAGAAATAATAATGATCGTTAAACCGTAAACTACGCTCTGTCAGTACACACAAATACGCATAATATACGCTTATATTTAATTGAATCTACTCTCTGTGACGTTGTGCAATTGATAGGGGAAAACAAAATAAAGCCGTTCGGAATAGGCGTTTCCACACCCAGGTTCAGCCACACATGAAAGACCCTTGGTGGTAGTGACACAGGCACTCGCTGTAGCAAATAGTGTCATTGTGTTTACACTTCTGGAGCTCAATATTTACCTTTCAATTTTAAATGTAAAAAGATTTGATTGTATGAGCTGTTGGTGTTCTTGGCAGTAGTAATCCATTTTATTGAAGTTTGCAGGAACACACGCAGTAGCTAGAAATAATAGTAATATTCCCATTTAATAATTGAATGGGAGGCAGCGGTAATGGAAAATAGCTCGCATGCTCTATTTACAATATAAAATGGAGTTTTGAAACTTAATTGTAAATTGTTCGTTGTTACACTGTAACTACAGGCTATTACTGTATCATACATTTTATGGCATGCACACATAAATACTTCATTTCCAATTGTTGCCGCAATTGATCGTGAGTGTAAATCAGGATATTGAGGGATCAGCATTTCCTTTGCAGTTGTAGCATAATATTGAGCAAATTTATTACCCTTTCGGTAATATGCTTTTATTGCAGTCCGGTTTCACCATTAAAATCGTTTCTTGAGCATTTATGACCCAAAAGCATTGTACCTCATAAGGAACAATGAAACGAGATGTATTCAATCCACTAAAATCCTGTAGCCTAATGTGAGTAGGTTTCTTCGGTGTGAAAAAAAAATTCAGCCTGAAGGTAATTCTCACAGCCTTTCGTTTGTGAAGCAATTATAAATGTGGTGAAAATACTACTGCGACTGGAGTGAAAATGGTTGAATAGTCTTGCCAGGTGGCTCATAATAATAATTATAATCCAGCAACACTATCCGACTTATTGATGCGTTTTGAGATTTTCGGATAGGAAATGGAAGGCACAACTTTTCGTGAGTGTAACCATAAGCCATGAGCCAATTAAGCGCTCGCATTTAATGAAAGGAAAAGCCACTTTGGGAATGCCGGATGGGAAGAATATGCTGACATGGTTTTCATTCACTGTGTGACTCCCTTCTAAACTCTAATCCCTCACATATTGTTCTTGCATATGAAATACATTGTACAAGCAGTCATTTCTTCACAGAGTTAACTTTCTCCTTCTTTCTGCTTTAGTAATGCGAATCACGTCCATTTTCACTTTTCTGAGGATACGCGAATAAAGTAGTGATTCAATAAAACATACATTTTGTGCCTTTATTTTCTGTATTGAATTTAGTTGAAATTTATGTTATGTACGGAGGGAAATTGGTAGGGCTCCACTTTTTGCGTGGTTTAGCTTCTCATCGCTTCATTCAACGCAATATGAGTTTGGAATTTGGATGTTCTAAAACACAGCAAGATTCAACTTGTGAGTTTATTTGAAGAAAAGAAATTTATGACAGGAAGCTCACGAAGAAGACAGGTTCTGCACAGGTTTTCGTCGTTTGCCTCGTCGTGTATATGTGTGCAAACCTGTATAAAAATGTTTGCTTTACGGTAGTTTCATTCAGGCATGCACCTCAAAAGGTATATGGGAACGCAAACAGGTACAAAAATCTTCTTTTATGCATGCATGCATTATGTCGTGGGCACAGAGAACACATTGTGAGCTCTGCTTTATTTGGCACTGTCAAATTTTGTCAGGACATGTTTCCAATTACAGACACACACAATCCTTTCAACAGACACGACCCTTAATATGTTTGTGCCTTGCAAATATTGTGCACACACAAATACTTTCATCTTTGCAATGCTCAACGAATAAAGAGTATCGCTGAAAGCCATTGTCAATTTTCCTAACTGGGTTTTATTTAAGTAGAGTGTGTGTGTGTGCTGCGTGTGTTTGTGTGTTGTGAGCTGGTAACTGTTTGTCTATAAGTTTAAAAGTAATTCAATATAAAAAAGAGCACAAGTCAAAAAATGATGGTTACGAAGTAACTGCATTGAGCAAGCAACTGAATGAAGAAGTCCTTGCAGTAAGTATTCTTCTTTCGTCGTGCTCATCATCATCACTGTAGCATGTTATTTAACTACAGAAAAAGTAAACTCTTGTATCTCGGTTCTTCCCACATAATGCATTACCCAAACATATGTTGACACACACATAGAGGCACATTAAAGTAAAGCACTCTGGTCTCTCTATAGGACACCTACGTGCTTGCATGTCTATGTACAAAAATGTGATTCACACCTCGAGTCTCTTTGAACATTTTGTATAGATGTTTCCCACAACGGAAGTTCGACTGACAATCAAACCACGAAGCATTATATTTCGCTGTCTTTTCACTCGCTCGCTCTCGCTGACTCCAGCCACAACTACTGAGGAATATTAGCAGACGAGTACTATCAGAATAATGAAAGTAAACTTTAGTTCTATATGCTCAAGTTTGAAAAGAATAAAAAACGAGTGGAGGAAGAAAGGCAGAGGATAAGAAAGTGTTTGTGAGAGATAGTATGTAAAAGAGAGAGAGAAAGAGTGTGCCAAACTCAAAACAACCCTTTCAATGGTCGTGTGTGTGTGTGTTTGCATGCATGTACGTATGCATTATGAGCATATTATTTGAAAGCTGTGAAAATGTAAAAAATGAGAAAAAATTTCCTCCATGACTATCTGCAATAAAAGGTATGGATGCTTTTCAGCACGGCAACTGGCTTATGTGTGTGAAGAGTGTTAGCATAATATTCTGGATGTTCCCTTGAAATAGCTTTGTAATAGTGGTAATGATATGATACACTCTCGCACACCTCTATCCACTGAAACAAGGTAACATGCAAAGGAAAGGAGCTTGGTTATAAAGGGTTATACACGTCCTTTTGGATTCCCGATGGCATGTATAGACGTAGGGGAAGTTGTGGCATTGTCAGAGGAACTGTCTGAGAGGACGGCAAGAAAAGAGAGAGAGAGAGAGCGACAGAGAGAAAGGACAAAGTGGATGTACGTGAAGTAGAGTAACATTAAGATAATACAAAAGGTATTCATTTCATACGGAGATCCTATTATGCATGTTACGGCGACTTCCCATGAACGAACAGGAAACAATGGAAATTAGATCGGGAAATTTTAACAGTTTCTTCATGCATTGTGGACAAAGTAATTTTCTTGATTCGAAGTAGCAGCAAGACTCTAAAAGTTTGGAGTGCCTATATATACATTGTACATATACAGCACAAAAGTCTGCACAATAGCTGGTTTCACCTTCCCAACACCACCGCATCCTCCACCTACATAGACATTAGGAATATCTTTCCAGCAGCGTTGCATTACATTACAATCATTATCAAAACACAAACAACTATCTGTTGTAATTTCTCTTCTAGTGTGAGTGTGTGTAGAACCGTCAACCTCCCACCTCTGATTCTATTCCGTTGCAAAATGAAATATCTTTGTAGGATAAACCGAGATATGATGAAAATAAGAAGAAAAACATTCTAAAAATAAAAAGGATAGTGTAATGTTTGTGTACCTAGTTGTGTACACATTACATTATATGTATTTTGAATGAAAGCAGCTACTTTTTTTTGAATACACAAAACCCAAGTTGGCATTCAATAAAATGGTCATGTAACGAGGTAAGTAAAAAAATGGGAATTGTGCTCTCCATACAAGTATACAAATACGTGCATAACTGTACTAAAGTATTTATGCCAATAGTTCATAGAATGGAAAGAGAAAATGGATGTGTTACAATTACAACAGCAACTAGTTCAACAGGAGAAAATGCTATCAAACACACTTTTTTTCAAAAAAAAGAGGAAAAAAGAAGAAGAAAGCGGTGTAGTGAATCGACATCGATGGCATGTAACAATGACATTTTTGTATATTTTCCAATGGCCACATTTTTCCTCCATACATATATTTTAATGAAAGACCGTCGTGTTTCTTTGCAAATTGCTTTCTTTGATGTTCTAAAACTGAAACGAGGAGAACATTAGTTGTCACGGTTATGTCCGATTGGCATGCATTACGTTAAGACTTTCAGAAACAAAAATAAATATGAGCTGGACTACTTACTTGAGTAATGTTGTCCATGTCCATAAAGTTTGAAGGGTATTTGGTGGTTGTTTTTACATTAAATTCTTGAGCATCTAACACACAACGGAATTCGTCTATTATTAGAGAAACGTGATTCGAAACATTTAGAGCGGAAATGGGGGACACCTGCTGTCTTGCAAATATTTAGAGGCGTCGTTAATCGTATAATGGTCAAGCGAACTAAGAGATGGTCGTTGAGATGTCGAATTAATTAATTTCATGTACTTTTCCAAGCGTTTCGTTTCTGTCTCTTTCTCCCAACTCCCTATCTCACTTCCTCCCTTCGAATAGAATAAGCCCACGCTGGGCGATGTGCTTTTATCTTGATCCATTATAACATCAACGAATGCCATTATTTCTCTGATGCTCTCTCCTTTGATAATAGGATGATGATGCTCATGGTTCATATTAGAGAAAGTTGCCTTTTGGCTTCTATTTATAGCCATTTTTCTCTCAATCCATATACCTGTAAGGCATTAATGTACATGTCTATGCACAAGGCTTACATGCATAATATTAATCTGTACTAATGTTCAGCGCGCATCCCTCGAAAAAACAACACTAGCATTAATTGTGGAACAAATGCGATATAACATGAAGAAAAACAGAATCGCATGGCTGCCGTAAGCTACAGCACAGTACATTTATCTAGTAACGCACCGCATGTCGTCCATTTCCCTCGTAATTCATCCCTGGGGAAACAAAATAATACAATTAAAGCTTGCACATTACTTTATTCCACTATTGTATAAGCATGTGTACGGGCGGCTGGACTAGTTTGTCAACTCGTCTTCTTTTTTTCTGCTTGACTCTGTTGTATGTCTCCACCACGACAACAGGATCTCGGCATAAAAAATCTAGAAGTGAATAATGTACTCGAGCATAGATGGAAAACTACTGATTACAAGTTGACTGACTATTTGTAGTCACTTTATCTGATGTTGAGTGATACTATTTCATCCACGGTGATTTACAACTTCCCGATTTTCCTCCTATAACTAGTATGCGTGTGTCATGGTGGTGCTAGTAGTGGTGCTTCTACTGATGTACGTTCAGTTTTACAATGACAAATTGGAATTTTTGGACGCGACTCTGTCCTTAACCGTTTCTCTGATTGTAGTTGGTTACCAAGTGGGAAAACTAAATTCCAACTTTCTTTTATCTCTTACGACTGACTCCTCTCCAGTAGAGTAGGTAGTAGTAGATAGATGGTTCAGATAGTTTTGGATTACGCTACATCTATGTTATAATGATACTTAGACGACAAGAAAAGATGATGGACGCAAAACACAATTTGGAATGTACTGTGATTTACTAGGTAGCCATTCGGCACTAACAATTTCTTTCCTTTTTTATAACACTATGGAAATATTACCCTCGTAAGTAACCACTTTCAGTCGTAAAACCTAGAAAACAGTGAGAAAAGACACTACCACAAGCAACACTTGAAGTATATGTCATGGTAGAATTGAGAAATGTAGCAGTTTCATTGTGACCATTCTGCTTGCATGGGTTTCTTGTAATGCTTTCCCTTTTTGTATACGGCTGATGATTGTGCTGAAGAAAATGATTGTGGCGGTTTCTTGGAAAATGTGCTTACATGCACACGTCTCAAAATTCTTGTGCACGAGTGCATTATTACGCTAAGCCGCAACAATGGACTTCATGTTATCCATAATGACCAAGTAGCCATTTATTCAGACAAGCAACTTATTGTTAGGTACAGGATGTTGCAGTAATTGCGGTGGTCATTGGTGTGATCGTAAAAAAGTAAAAGTACCTAACTAGCAAGTAGGAAAGGATGGAGTGAAAGTATTTTTTTGCACCAGGGAGACAAGGCTGGGGTGAAACGTTTATTGGAGATTCACTAGTCTGGGCGTCCAGGTCCAGGACTTATTCCAATGACTCCCACCACCACCACCACCACTAGTTACTCTCACTTTGTTACCATGTCTCTTGAGTTTGTTTTCAAAGAAAATGAGCACAACGGTGGGAGACCAAATTGGTGGTGAGAAGAATGCAAACAGTCAGTAAACCAGTATTTGTAGGTTTCAAATAAGAGGTGAAGATATAAAGAGTTTTTGGTTTAGCAGTAAAAGCATCTCATTTACTTCACCCCTAAGGACATTTGTATACCGCATATGGACGCGATCCAAGATGCTTTTCGGTTTCTCCCTTAAACTTTCTGTGAAATCGCTTTTACAATATTTGTACAAGTTGGCACATTCTTATTACTAAAGTTTCTCTAGCATCAAGATATCTTCGGCGTTTTGCTACTCTTTTGGAATGGAAACCCTCAACACATTATGCTAATTTATATCCTGTCGGAGTTGAATAGCTTTGAAAAATGAAGACCATTCATTTGTTATTACGCCTTGGAAAGCAGTAAGTTTTGATTATCTGACGGTTTATGTTGTTCTGGCACCAGTTGGGTACCTATAGGTCATACGCTAGGCATTTTGCGGTCTTTTATAAGATCAGGGATAAGTACACAAGAACTTAACACGTAGAACAATGGGGAAGCGAGTATTTTTGACAGTACATTTATATTTGTCTCAAACCACTTGGTTATTATGCTTGGCGAGCGACCACACGCAGACATAATGTAGAGCAGAATTATCTTTTTTTATTTTAATGAACAAGTTGAAAGAACGGGAACATGAATGCCAAACATGACAATGAGTGTATTATTCATGATGATGTTTAAAATTACTTATTCTTAGGTTGTACCACGCCGCACCTGGACGCACATACCTATTTAATCAGAATTAAAGATCATTTCAATGTAACAGTCAGTAAAAGTAAACTTTGCTAGCAGATGGAACGGTGAAAGTTGTCGTGGAACTACTTATGCCTACTTGAGGACTTATTAGTTAACATACTCACGCTCCTTTCTATGAAAACAAGCATAAGCTTGTAAAGTAGGTATGTATGGCGGTACCATAATTTAATACATATATTATGGAAAAAAAGATGATTTGAGAATCTTAAAAGTATAAAGCTTGTTAAGTCAAGATTTGGAGGAACACATGTGACGTCAATAAATAAAATCATTGCTTAAAGAAGTGAATGGAATCATTCTGTGAGTACATGGTAAGATTTGTTGTGTTACTTATTAGTCAAATCCATGCCTTTCTTGCATAGGTAAGTATTTATTTATAATTATCGGCATGCGATCCAATGCAGATTGCAAAAAAATACGTTAGACATTGAGTTTTATATTATCCATAGCTCAACTTAGTAATATGGATGGCTAACAAAAATCATACCTATTCACTGAGAGATTACTTTCATCTTGACTATTTCATAGCATTACATCAAAGTGCGTACCTGTAAAATCCTACTATATCCCATCAGACACGAATCTACTTAATTTGCAATCGGAGATGTGTACACATTAAAAACGTCTCTTGCTGCGTATCTGCCATCTGAAATGCTTGTCCTTCATATTTACTAAAATACTCTAATCATGAAAATGGAGCTGAGCTGATTTGGCTTTGTTGCTCTTGCGTAACGTGAATATACAAGTCAGCACATTGTACCTGATTGTGAGTTTCTCAGACCACCCATACTTCATTTGTTTACATTTGAAATGAAAGCAGAAGGAATTGAAATTGTGACTTATGAAGTGCAATTTCTTAGTCATCGAAAAGAACACTCCCACTCCCCAAAATAATTACTATTCATCTTAATAACCTAACATATTACATGCACCGAAGCATACTATTAACTGTGTGTAGTTCCTTAATGTATTGCCCGTTATATATCACAATTGAAAAAAAGTTAATTACTCAACGAGATTTTTATGTTTCAGCAAGTCACCAGTCTTGACATTTCCTTATTTACTCAACATTTGCATGAGAATGTGCATCAAGAAACATTTGTAAATGAAACTGTCTGCCCCCGAAAGCTTATCTGCCCGTCCACACAAACGACTAAAAATATTGCTCCACCAGCTCTCGTAGTCAAAGGGTTATTCACAAGCTCGATAATACTGATTGTGTGGGCATTAGGCTGGGAGTAGAGAAAAAGTACCCAGCAGAACTTAAACAGAGGGCTACACAGAGGGCATGTAAAAATATTGCAATGGAAAAAGAGAAGTATCACTAATAAAATGCAATCATCCGTTCACTTGTATATCACATATACCTACATGCATACAAAATCGTAAAACTAAATTCACACAGCACCACCATAAACTGCTGATATCCCTTTTGTGGTATTGTTATTGTTGCAGACATAGTAAAATTGACCAGAAACTCTTTTTCGCACACTAGATTGTGTCTGTACAAATATGCTTGAAGTACACCAAGTGGAAAGCTGGAACACTTAACTCTCTGGAAGAAATATTAATAGAGTACTTGTCGTGCGTAGAATTCAAAAATCAGGCCTCCCAAACCCACATTTTTGAAAGTAGAGAGATAGGATGTGGAGACAGAGAAAAGTAATGTTTCTCGACAGCGGATGAAACTTGCTCTATGTAGTGCACACATAATTCCGTTTTTTCTTTCTTTGTGTCAATCCATGCTTTCCCGTTCAGTCAGTCAGTAATTTCGGTGATTGCTGCAAATGTTTTCATGTCTTAGGAAGGGAAATAAATAATAGCAGAATGAATGCAGAAAAGAATATATCTTCCTTCCGAGCCATAAGTTCTTTTTTTCCCTTCCCACATCATTCTCATCGTCCCAACAATCTGGCGACTTTCATATTGTGATATTATTGCTCATGTATACCCTTTTTACATTGAGTGCATAGTGCATGAACCGAACATTGTATTTTATACATGTAGTTAGCATTCCCAGTTTCAAAACTTTCTCTTCCTTGATATTATCCCCTTCCGTATTCTTTCCTTTCTCTCTTTCTCTTTCTTTCTCTCTATTTCGATCTCATTTTGCTCATCTTCATTTTCACTGTAGTCCTATTTTTTACCCCATTAGACAAGCTGGTGGATCTTCAAAAATGGAGGGAAAGCATTTCACTTTTAAGAAAAAAAACATCCTATACTGACATCACAGAGAGAGAAACAGAGATAAAAAACTAGAGAAACGAAAGAAACTGGGAAATATGAAACCTTGAACAACAGCATTACAGCCCTGCATTATCATGGTTTTAGTTTGAACAAGCTGGTAAAAATTCATTATCAAAGTATTACATCAATCTGGTAGCTTTAACTTGAGCGTATCCTAATTCTTAAAACCATAAAAGATGGATCACATTCGCGATATATATGTTTGCTTTTACTTCATTTTATGTTGTATGTATTTTAATTTTCATGAAAGCATATTTTTATAATTTGACTGTTTCCATTTTTCTTTCACTCGCAGCAAGCTCTCTCATTTTGCGCAAGCAGTATAGGTATAATGTGTGTGTGGGTCGAGTAGAATTTCTTTTGATGTATTACCCCATATTAAGTCCTTCCAGAGGGCTTACATGATTTAGAGAAGAAAAATGTACATTTTGCTCAGTTGCATCATAATCATGGATTGAACATCCTTTTCTTTATTAAGCAAGTAAGAATTCTTCTGATACCATGTTAAACCTATTATCAGATGTATCGCATACTTATCGTAAGTCAGGTAGGTATATGTGTTTGCTAAGTCATCCAACTTATGGGTATGTTTGATGATGTAACTGGTCTCAAATTGTAAAACACGGAAAAAACTTGTGCTATTTTTCCTGGGCCGTAATCGCAAGAATAATATACAACAACAAGGTGGAGGGCACAATGGGTAATCAGGGCAAGATGAGTTGCGCTTCTTGGAGCAAAAATGAAAATGAGCAGCCCTGAAGGGGGTCTACATCTCGCTTTACTGTTTTTCTAGTATCTCAATAAATGAATGAATTTATGTTTAGATCATGTATATTTGTAGACGGCTAATGGCCACGCAGATAAAGCACATTTAGTAGGATAACGTATGCATGAAAAATGCCCGTGTTCTTCGACTGCTCAGGCATCAAATACTCAGAGTGTTGGTTGTAGTAAAATAGCGTGAGACTCTAGGGTGTTCTATAAACATTGTTGGAAACTCCTGTAATGTTCATTTCCTAACTGGCGATGAGAAAAAATGCGTTTTCCTTTCGTGTAATTTTCAAACTCCTGTGCATTTTCACTTTTATACATCTAGCTAGTAGTAAAAGGCTTGTGTGGCATGTATATGTGTTCATCAAACAGAACTATGATACAATTTCCGTTGGTAAATCCAATTTTAGCCGTTACCTTCAAATTTAGACATCATGAAGAAAGTTTAAACTTCCTTTCCATCCATCTCACTCTTACAGCACAAGGTATGCATTTTCTTTGCTATACATAATCACAAACTCACTCAAAAGTTTACTTTAGTCGGAATTGGAAATCCAAATACTGAGTAGTCTATGTAATAATGCAATATTTCTCAAAAGAAAAAAAACATGTATATGGAAATATAACATATTTTTTGCAAAAAGATATGCACAATACAAAAGCTGTATACTTTTGTACTGAATTCAATGGAGTACTACTACTTCTTCTGATACATAATTATTATATTTAATGAAATTGCTGCTGACGCTATAGAAAATGTAAATAAAAAGGAAACTTTCTGTAGCCCTACGTGCTTGTAGTGTCAGTACACTTCAAAGGGAACTTGACAAAGTTTTTTTTAAAGTAATGGGCCTTGGTGCAAGCGTTGTTTGCTTTAAACTCAATATTAAGACATCACTCCCTAACATTAGTAGTTTTAATAAGAAAACTAATATTTTCGCTCAAGTTGACTTCTTCACAATGTGTTTACCCCTTTTGTATCCATCTTTATTGCAGTTGGTCAGCAGTATCTTAATGAAACCTTTCAAACGAAAGATATTACGTGATATTATGAAGGCATAGAACATCCTACTTGCTGCCCAACTAGATTTATTTCAATCATTATAAAAAATAATGGATCATATATACCTAATATCAATTAGTTGATTATTAATTGCTAAAAGCATTATACTTGAACCAATCGAATTTATAATGTTTAGAGCAGCGTTTTCAAAAATTAATATGGTAGCGTCATAGACTTTATGAGAAAGCATAGTGACTGCTGTTAGGACCAAGCAATGCACGACTTAAATAGACAAAAGCCAACTCCTACTTATGGTTTCCATTGTAACAAAAACGTCGACAAAAAATGTGGGCATTAGTGCTTCCTTCGTAGTTGTGAGAAAGTCTTTTTGTGCAACGACATATTATGCAATTTTTTGTGAGAAAAAATAAGAGAATCATAAAAAATACCGTGAATGAGTGGGAGGGTTCTTGGTTATGTCATGATCGTTAAAAGACAATAAAGGGCTTCATTGTGATATTATGGTTGGTTTTCCATTTTCCATCCCACTGTAATTAGAACTCACACAAGGACTGGTAAACTGTAATTAGCAATTGCTACTAGGAGATGTGCATTACACGGCATATTATGATGCTATCGATCAAAGTTTTCCACTTTCTCGGCTTCTCCTTCTCGCTTTCAAAAAGAGGTTGATTAATTAATAGACTGAGACAACCCATTGACTTGGTTAGTATCTAATGTATGCTGACTCTGATATGCTTTTTTCATTTTTTTCGTGCCAAAAAGTGTTGCCTTTATATTTGGAAATAATGAGACAAATGGCGACAGCACACTATATAATAATAACATATGCGCATTTTGCACTGTGTGTAGATGAGAAGATGAACTTTCCCCTTGATAGTCAAGGTAGATTGTTAATTATCATTCCTTATCAAGGAGCTCTAAAAGTGTCCGCATAATGATTTAATGGAAAGGCTTTAAAAGAGCTTCAGAGAAGGAGAAGCGATTTGCAAGTGAGCTATATAATGATGATGATGGTGATGCCTCAAAGGACTTCCGCTACAGCTCCGGGTTACGCTTACAACCCAGAAGTTATTAACGTACAAAGGCGGCCTTTCCTAATTTTGCTTTGAAACTTTTATACTGTCTTTATACCAGCCATAGCAAGGATGCCATTTCTTCATATTTTTCAGCGATGAAACAAGCTTGCCTAAACAACTTGGAATGCTTGTCAGGAGCAGGAAACCCTTATTTTGAATGCACGCACTGCTGGCCATGTAAATATACATAATTGTAGACGGGAATTCCGGGTCATTGAAAAGGGTCACGTTGGCATCAGCTTCAAAAGAGTTTGCACATCACCATTATGCATTATCAAACTTGGCATCTTCCTGGTATGCGAGCTGCTGCCTAATATAATAAGCGAAATAAAGCAGGAAGGAAAAATAAAGCAGTGCTGCTGCCTACTGTTTCCTTCTCCGTCTAACAATAGAGCGCTGAGAGTGTAGGCAACTTGATTAAGGACAAGAAACAACGCCAACTCTCTTTTGACAAATACCTTTTACATCATCTCTCATTTGGCGGGTCCATTTTGATTGAGTGATAGCAAATGGACCAGGAAAGCAACTTTCACTCATATTTTTGTACAAATGGGTGCACACAGTGGATGTGAATTCCCAGAGAAAGCATCTAAGTATGTTCATAACACTGGTTCAGTACTACAAATCATAAAGGCAGCAAGTGTTGCTTTCTCCTCTCAACTAATGTGGTTGTTGCATCAAAAGATCTGATCAGCCTTAAATACCACACACTGACACACAATATGTTTTGTTGTCGTCAGTTTTATGTTCAGTCGTGCACGCAGTACCTTGGTCCTTTTCTATGTACTTCCCACAATTGAGATAGATGATAACAATAAACACAAGCCTTTACATGATTTTTTTTTTCGCGAGGACGAATAAAAGAGGAGAAAGCACGACGGGAAGAGAAAAAAGAAGACTACCAATTGAATGCACAAATGGCTTGCGAAAGGATGAGAGAGGGAATGGCTTCGATGAACCGGTAAATACACTTATATACTCCCGTTTAAGTGAATACAACGAGAGGAAACAAAAGGAAAGGCGTAAGTGACTACTGTGGTCCCATGTGGTCATCAATCATGTTTGTTTTCATTTTGAAGTCAGTTTCACAATAATACGTCATAGAGCTATCAATGCTTTCACCGTTGCCGTCCTCCTTCAGCCAAGCCAAATTACACACCAACACCACCACGACCGCACATCAAATCGTGTTACACGTAAATGCACTAAATTTTGATATGCTTACAAGTGTACAGTGTACACATCTTTAATACGGGTTCAGTATACCCCTTCATGTGAAGAGATCAGAATAAAGCATTCCTTCATCCATTCTGGCGCTTTCTTCACAGCTCCATTTATTCTGTGCGCAAGATACCATTATGGGCTCATGTACATAGGTATGTGTGTTACGTATTCCATTATTATTATTAGAAAATATTATATCATTACTGCATAAAATATGGGAATAAGTGGAGAACATTGCGAGTGAATGACGCGAAAATGCGCTTCAACCATGCTGTTATATCCTTTTTCAGGATTCCAGCTTGTAAACTAGTACCAAGAATAAATAAACTCCCTAGCCTCCATTGAAGATAGATGATATGAGTTTTTGATGGATGTTAAAAAAACGCGTAGGTAACGGAGTCGGAATGTAGTAGGTGATATTATTATTATTATTATTATTATTAATATAATAGACTGCGTAGTAGAACGGACTGAAGATAGATTCGTTTCAACATTCTCACGTTACGGAACACACCTTTATCTGTGGAAATACCTATTTATGCACGCAGGTGCTCATGCTCTGGTGCTCTCCTCTACTTCATCCAATTCAATGTCGAATCTACTATTATGCTGCTCCCTTCTGCTAAAAAATTAAGCCCGTCAAAATAAAGGTCATATCAAATTCCATAGATGTTAAAATGAGAGATATGTTAAATATTGACATGGATTGGTAGCAGGGTCGTGGAATTCCCTTTCAGAAGAAGGATATGCTGAGGGATAAGCGAAAACATATAGATCTCTCTGATGCATGCAATATTTATTTATGTACATCTTATTCGGAGATAAATCAGACCGGATGTGTGCTTCTCTGAATGGTCGTCTCTCTGAGAGGAAGGCAAAGGGTACACCATACGAAAAAGACAACTAGTTTCCCTTAGCCTGTCATTTATCATCACAGATACCATATTAAGATCAAAGTATTAATGAAGATACTTTGAAAGCACCTGTCTCATTAAAACTTGAGTATGCTTAAGATTAAAGAATGCCGTAATCCTTAGGAACAGATGCTCACAGACATCCAATCTTGACCGCTTACATTCAGATTTATTCTAGCGTAGTTGGAAAACCAGGCACTTGCCCGTCTCAGTCTTCTACACAGCAAAGCTATAGCAAATGCCATGAACTCCTTTCCCCTGCTTCCATTAAATGAAAGCATAGGAAGACTGGAACTTGTTACAACTTATTGTTCGCACAACAACACACACAGAAACAGCACGTTGAAAATGTTTTCCTTTATTTAGCCACTACTTTTTTATCGCTATACACAATGATATCCTCTTTGTTCGGCACATTCTGCATCTTCCTCTCGCTACCTTTCACTTCTGCTCCTTCGTTCACTCTTCCCATCTTTCCCCTTTCCTGTGTAACTCTCCAAAGTGCCAATCTGCTCGTCCTCCGCACATAAATGTATGCAACCAGCCACTCTTCAACAGTTCAACAGTTTATATTACACCAGAGAGAAAGTGTGTGTGTGTCTGTGAGGGCAGGAGGTAAAGGGTGGTAGTGAGTATGCATTCTTCTCTGTGAATGTAGGTATGCATGTAATGTTTTATGTTGATGCTTGAGTAGACAGTTTCTTCTCCGGTGCTGGATTTTGGACTTCAGCCTTTTTTCTCTTTTCTTTTCCATACAATCAATCCAACTCTTTGAATTCTGTGTTTTTCTTGCTGGCACAGCTTTTTCTCCTTTTTCTTCTCAATTGTGTTTTATTACATCTTCCTGTACTTACATTAGCCAGCTACAAGTATGGCATATATAATTTTTTGATAGGATGAAGCACCTAGTGACGTTGTTGTTTTTGTCTTTTTTTTATAGCGATGGATGGCATAGAGTTGTTTATTTATATATTATTTAGATACTTTCTTGTGGATATGGTAAGTTTTGATGTTGTAAAGTCTGGCTTCGCTCATCCCGTCACAGTTACCTGTTCTGCCACTCCATATCTATTTCCGACTAATATTAAGGTTGAGTCGTTGCGTAAACTTTTTTCCCCTTTCAACTTTTCCTCCTTTTCCATTCGTCGTCTTCTGTTCTCTGCGTATTGTCGCATTACATTTTACTTTTAGGATGCAGAGAAAAACAGGAATGGCAAAATTTGTACACGTCTTTCTGTGTATTTGTATCTACATGAGAGCATTGCTTTTTCTCTCTACATAGCTTTGGGAGAGGGGAGACAAAATTTGACTTTCGTGAGGTTAGGTACATATGCGTTGAAATATGTGTTTGCCAATCTTTCTTTTCTCCTTTTTAAGTTCTATTGACTATTGTCGTGTGTCTCAAAGGATTTGATGTCGTTCTTGTTGTTGAAGTACATCCGTTCATGGCGCTGTTTGTGCACACACATAACCCAAATATCCAAAAATATAGCACGCTGTTTGTCATCTATTTCGTTTTTTCTTCCTTTCTCTTTCTCCTCGTGTGTACGTCTTTTTTTACTCTATTCGCCAATATTTCATGGTTACGGTGATTGCAAAGCGGTTTCCGTTGCTACCTCATCCTAAAGTCAATTTCAGGTGTCCACACACAAAACATCTCAACTCTTGAATCAGACTGAAAACTTTTGCCTCTCGAAATTTCTCCTCTTTGTTCTCTGGCTTAAAAAATACCCATTTTATAGTCGGCACCACTCACTCAAAGTTAAACTAGTTTACAGGAAGGTGTGATCATGTTCCCTTTGCAGAATATGTGATAGTTTACGACCAGATATAAAACCCTATTGGATCGATAGCAAACCCCGATGCTCTGATGTACTCCATACTGTTTGTCGTTTTGTTGTTTTTGTTCTCTCTTTCTCCAAGTATGTGTGTTTGTTAAAATCTTAAGAGTACACACGGAGGCGATGCTTCAAGCGTCGACATATGCCGTTTAGCAAGTGGGAATCCATAGAGAGGTAAAAAAATGCATAATATATCATCAACTGAGTCCAAAGTGGTAGAGCAGCCGTAACAATAGCTAAATGTCAGGAATGAAGCAGAAAAGACATGAATTTTTCAAAAGCAACTACTCCTTTTGTTTCACTCAACAAAGCGTTCGCAATCTAAGTTCTGAGAGTAAATTTAAATAACCGTTTTTCATAAAAGCCACATCCATATCCCAGGGTAAAAGTGTTTTCAGATCTACCATCATGCTTTATTATTTATGGTTGGAGGACAACACACAAATTTTCCTTCCATCCCTAATTCTTCACCAATTCCTTTTAGCGTTCCCTGTCATGTTTTCCCTCCTTGTTTGTGTCTGTATGGTTTCTGTGGCTGGTGAACCTAAAAGGTATTCGCTAGTAAGGACCATGTTGATAATGATAAGAATGGGGTTAACCAACCATAAGTCGGCTCTGTTTGCTGACAAGGCTGACACAAAAACAATCAACTTGGTACTGCTCCTTCCCTGAGAATGTGGATGCGGGCACTATCATTTTGTGCGGATGCTCATCGACTTGAGAAGATTTCCCCTCCACAATTTTGAATAAAGAGCATGGAGGTACATATCCGCTGAAGGTGTGTGGCACCACACACTCTGTGCGAACTATGCATCTTGTATATTACATATATTTTGCTTGTTACTTTCTCCACCATGGCAAACGAAAAGTATCATACGTGGACATCTCCACAGGTTGTGGTGCCATATGCAAGAATGGATCGTTGTGCTCTCCATGTAACAGGAGGAGAGGTGGTATACCTGAGTAATTTAGTGGCCTTGCTGCTCCCGTAACATCTGTGTGAAAAGAATACTTGCTCTTTGATTTCACAGAGTGTTTACTTCATTCTCGCACGACACATCAAGCAGGCTTACAGGTGTTGCTCGCCATGCTTACGCTTCAATGACCTTTTTCCGCGTGTGAGCATTAGAGAACTGGCTAAGTGTAAAAATATCAGGATGTTTCGTCGTATTTGCATCTAAATCTTTTTAGTCGGTTACTCAAGTATCTACCACACATGTCTAATGTGCGATTTAATTTCAATGCTGGTATGCGGAATAATATGTATCTACGTATGTTCTTTTAATACTGGTTTGTGGTTATCAAAGTTGGGAATGAAAACAGCTTCAAGTCATACAGACGGAGCAGAAAGGAAAAATGGAAACAAGTATAGTTTTCTGTTTACAATGTTATCTTTTTCACCTGATCATGTTAAAACAATCCTATGGTTTTTCTCATTTCCTGGAATCTAAATAATACGACGAGCTTGCAGCCAAGTTAGTGATGCCCTACCCTCATTTACCGTTCCAGAGTGATGTCTCGTTAAGACCATGTCAGTATCGGCTTGCTCGCTTCTCTCGAAGTCTCAAAAGATAGGATGTTGTACGTCGTCGTGTACGCGTGACTTCAATATACCCGTTACCAGCTACCTTACTTAATATACCTACCTGGTTTGCATATACGGCTAATAATTTGCAACCATGGCTGGTTGAGAATAGAGACGTTTGCCATCTCTTCCTTTCCTACTCCATCTTCCCGTCGACCGCTTCCGCAGAGCAACAATGTTGGTAGAAATATAACCTAATTTACTTCTCGTGCACGTAGGTAATCTACGCCCAGAACCGTATCCGATTCAAGCGAAGTTGCTCAAAATTAATCAGTTAATAAATTAGATAGTGTTTGAGCACTTTTCAACCGTGCTTGGGATTGAAGTCTTCGTAGGAAGGACTATTGTTGGTACATCGGTATGTATGAAAATGTATCAAGGATGCGATCACAATAAAAATAGTTGATTTATCAATAGCTTCGGTATGATGATAGGACTAAGAAAATTACATTCTCCATCCCACATCTTCTTGGAATCTAAACGTAAACATTGATTAGATTGGCAAAATAAACTGAAATCCTCCACTAGTTAGATGGCTACATATTATATTATTTTGTCTTAACACAGAAATACACCCTCTTACACAATCAATTCATTCCTAATCATTCCTGGAAAAACGGAAAGCTCCCATTTTCGACTTGTAGTTAGTGCACAATTATTTTTTCCTTGGACATATCAACAATACATGCTTCTATTAGCTTCATCTATTTTTGTAAACAGTGGATGGAAATCCAATTGTAAATATTATTTGGTGGAGACACTCGTCTTCTTCTGTGATCTTATATTATAGACAAGAATACCTTTCCGATGAATATTTCCAAAGCATGTTTTAATTCATTCGCAAATTACTTCTTGTTAGGAGTAATGACGATGCGAACTTGCCTGTAGCAGGTGCTTAATGTACAAATAAAGTATTCTCCACTCTATCAATTATGATCTCAACAAAAGGCATGTTTTCTTTATCCCGAACTTTCTTTTATAAACCGCTAGTGGTAATATGCAATGGTTGACTAAAGGTATTTTCTTATCATTTAAATAGTTAGCTTTATCAAAAAGATTATAGAAGTCTTCTTTTTGACTTGTTCGCCTGTTAGCTAAAGCAGAAGCAAAACCTTCACATAATAATATCATACATCCTTATTCGTGACTGGAGATATGTATATCTTCAAAGGAAAGTAATAATATGACAATACCCTTTTTAAATGAATGATAAACGCATCCACACTTTTTTTTTGCATTTCAGTAAACTGCGAGTTAGACAACCGACATAATATACTGAGAATTCATACGGGAGACACATTTTGTGTTTACATAGCTGGAAAATCAGGGTATGAAAACTGGCAGCGATCGTGATGAACTTTGCTTGCAAGGATGAATAGGATAGTTCCACTTTTATGTGCTTTTGTTTGACCCCTGGCTGGGAGTTCAGCGTATTAATATTCTATGGAGTTCTCGCTATGTACACAAACGAAAATCTACCTCTTTTGGAAAAAAATTCTCTCTCCCTTTCCATAAAAATGGTCTCCCCTAGTTTCATAAGTGAACGATTTGGCTTGCAGCTTATAGTGTACCCAATAAGGAGTGAGCCAAAAAAAATCGCGTCTATAACGAACTTCTCTTACATTCAAGGCAAAATGAAAAGGTCTCTTAACTTACATTAGAGATAACTTGATTATGTGTATTTTGTACTCATGTCAGAGAACGCCACGGTCTTACAGGCTCCACCACAGAGAATACTTGTTAATTAGCATTGATTGACAATATGAGCATAGATAGCTTTGTCAAGAGCCTCGAGATAATGATGTTTATCGTACTGATTACAAGATGGCAAACCGCGTTTTCATTTTCCATACTGAATATTTTAGTTTGCATTGCACGTTAAAAATGCATTTGTCCAATTTACTAGGCTGTAAGACTTCAGACAAAGAGAAAGGAGGAAGTTTGAATAGTAATATGACACACAGACTGATACACACAACATTATAATCACAGGTGGTATCAATACGAGTTCCACCAATGTTACCACTTTGTCTATATTAGTCGTGTGTTGTGACATTTCCTTGGTTTTGGAAAACTAAAGGAGAAAAGTTCTCATTGAACTGCAAACTAATCAGTTTTCTGATAATTATGTATTTAAAATTGGATTTCCACGAACAAGCCGGCATTCAATTTATATTGCTTTGAGACGAGTTGCTTTTATTTTGAAGTGCTTGCAATTCGAACACACATAGGCTATGAACATACTTGTATGCATATTATGAAGTGTAACCAGTACAGTCATTAACAATTGAGAAAAGTGACGCACGAAGATATCTTAAGATGTACAACACACATATTCCGATAACGACGACCACCATCACATAATATTCAGCTGGAGCTTGCCAAGGCATTTAAATAACACATTATCATAACAGTAAACGATACAAATGGTGAGCATAAACTTTTACTGTCGAAAAGTGTGTTATAGTTGCATACATATGTGGTTACCTTTGAAAAAACCACTTCAATGCACACTTGACACTACCATGATGACTATGACATTTCTTCAAGTATTCCTTTCTGCAATGTAACAGGAATTTTCATCTGCACAGGATGTCAACTTTTGCAATCATTTTAAATAGTTATGGTCACTTCCGGAATATTGAATCCATTGCGTTCGTGAAAACGACAGTTGTTTTTTATTTATGCAACATTCCACATTTACAACATAAATTCAATTTACATATAGTTCTAAATGGGTTCCAAACTTTCGAAAAACATCGTTCCTATCAGCTTTAAAAAGAAACTATGGGAACTCACCTGCTGCCAGAATTACTCCAATGTCCTGTATAATTTTCTTGTATTCAGTCAAGTAAATAATATATACATACATACCTACATAAGTGCTTTCATGATACACGGCTGATTTCATTTTCTGGAGGAATGAATATTTTCTCTTTGTGTATTTCATGAAAACCAGGCCTCTTTCTTCGGAAAGTACACGTGAGGACTTCATATGAAAACTGCATTTTTTACTTTGAGCTCTCAGTTCACTTTTCTTGAGAAAAGGAACTCGACAGACGGTTAGTCACCCGGCGTTATTTGTTTTCACAGAGGTTGTATACAGAAGAAAAAGTTTCAAAAAATTAACTGTTGAGAGTAGAACGTTCTCTCGAGAAGAATCGATTTTAAATAACAATGAATCACATGACATTAAATGCGATTGTATTTGAAATGGTGTATTAAAAACCACTTTTGCATTCTGCATATGTAGTACTTCATTGCAGCGCTGTTTTGAACGGGAATTCCAAATACATTTTCAAACAAATGGAAAACTTGATCAAATCTGATTGCCAAGCGGAGAAAGATACTTTATTACTTTCAATGTGATCATGGGCATACAATGAAATAGGCAATTGTTTAAGCTTCTCTCTTTCTTTTCTTGAAGTCGTTGTTACCAGTAAGCGGCATATAATGCTCGACTATTGCCTGTCTTAATGACTTGTTTCATTACCTCACTACCCACTGACATTGAGTGCCTCTGCTATTCCATGTCGAATTTCGTTGCTTTCTTACCCTCCCTGGAGTACATTACTTGCGCTTATATGATTTCTGATACTGCATTTCATAAGAAGGCAAACAAAATAACTGTAACGCCTGAGAATACTGTTCAGATATACTGTTTGAAGCATAAATATTTGCTAAAGTCAATATTTGAACAAGAATATACTTTGGCTCCAAAAATTATTCCGGAATTGCTCAAAGAAGTTTACAGTCTTTTTGATGTTTTTTTTTGGTAGCAGGTTTGCAGTCCATAATACACATGCAATGAAGTTGTCGCATTACTCGTTTTCCTTTCTGTTGTTGCTATGAAAATAAACACTTTGTATACTCATTTCTATTTAGTAGTTACCATTACTCATATTCACAGATCTATTGAAAGTAAAAGATTTTGAGCCTACACTTTAGTCAGTTTTATCCCGCAAAAATAAGGCAGTGTCCGTTGATTTAAATTAAAAATTCTGAGTGATTTTAAGAGTACTATCAAACGGCAGGATGACAAAAGTCAGAATTTGTGCAAGTACAGCAACTGGAAAAATGAATTATACTGTGAGTATAAGACAACCAATTTTAATATTCTGTTTGTGAATTGAGACCCCATCTTATTCAAATGCTTTTATTAATGCCGACTTCTAGGAGAAACAGCGGCAGCTTTCTCAAACTCTTTTTATGCTAGCGTCATTGAAGGTTTCGTCCTCATGAAGTGGGAAAATTTTATGTTACGTAAGCACGTGTTATTCACTTCGACTTCCTGGTATGTAATTTCATGAGGATGAGGATGAGCTGAATGGTAACTATGTGGCACATCCATTGCAGTACAATGTTACTTTTATTAAGTAGTCAAAGAGAAATGAGTAACTTTATGCGGTTGGCCTCTCTTCTGTCCGACTGTTTTTCCATTGCCTCTATTTCTCGACATACGTTTTGAAATACGAATTTTTGTATTTGCTTTGTTACTGTTTGCTCTGTCGATTACTCGTGTTAGTATCCTGCACTAGCGTCCCAGTAAAAAAATATCCTGCGTCGGCGGCATTTCATAACTTTACACAAAGCTATGCTCGTTATGAGTGTGAGTAGAAAAGGTATAAAATTTCAAAAAATTACGTGATGATTATAGGGTCGTTGTAATATTCTGCCAATCTGGCTACTTTATTCAACTTACTTTCATTCTCTGGTTACGTACATTTAATATACCTCTTTCAGTATCCGTGTTATAAAAATATTTAATATAAGGCTTTGTCAGTTGCCACTACGTTATTACTTACCACGTTATACTATGCTATTCATAAATTGTAAATGTACATAGAAATCTTAGCATTGAAATGCAAGCATACGAGAAAAATGGAATAACTTCTGAATGAGTCAAATGTATAAAATTTAAGATGTGAAGGATTTCTTTCGATGCATTACAATACCTACTTTATTTCAGAATAAAAGCATTATGTAGAAGAAAAAGTTGGGGGATTCTATTCTTGTGTAAATTTCTGTAATTTCAACCAACTGCCAAAATACATATCTTATTCGCATAATCTGCCACTGTAACTTATTTTAGCTGTACCTGTCATTCAATGAAATTGAATAGATTTTTACAGAGATTGTTACATCGCACTTAAATAAAAAAAAGTTTACCATTTCTACAAAAAAAATATCGCTTTCCAGGTTGACAAAAACAAACCATGACGGTAGTCGTTCATTCCTTTTACACTCGTATTCAGAAAGAGAAAAGGCTATTGAAGTATATCAACGACTCGGGCACGTAGTGTATGAATGTAGTACTAGTGCTTTTAAGATGTGTTACATATCTGAAGCGTAACTGTAGGTTTGAAACGCTGTAAATTCAGGTTATTGAGTATATCTTCCTTCATACAAAATCTGGGTAATGATTTTATTGTGACGTTTAGTGCAAGGTCAAGGAATTTCATTTATAGAAATGCTTTAGTAAAGGTTCTTTTTGAGATCTCAAGCTATTTAAGAAGATAATTGTATTATACCGAGTACATGCATCAATAGGAGAATATCAAGATTTAGTATCGATTGCTGATTTCCCATGGTATTTCATTCTATATTCATGTACACAAGATTGTAAGTGAATATACAGATGGTTAAATCATTCCTAAGTTGTAAGTTGCAATAATGCTCAATCGCAAGAAAGGGAAACAACAGCATTATAAATATAAACCTGCAATAAATGGGTTTCAAAAAATTCTCAAACTGGGATTTCGCCCCAAATTGTCCATGGTTTTAATGTCCTACTCGAAACATACTGAAAATTATAAAACATGTACTCAAATATGCCGTTTGAAGAACAAGTTTTGTTTATTTTACGTTGTTGGTAGGATGGAAGGAAGAAGTTTATAAAAAGATTTTCGTAGTACAGACTCGTATTCCAAATTTTTGCTGATTGACCGTGACGCGATGAAAAGTTTTGAAAATCTGGTTATTTACTTACTGGAGTTGCGAAACGCATTTGCTTTAAATTTAAGTTTGACGTTCGGAAACGATAAATACTCTTGATATTGATTCGATGAATTAACCTGCTTTCTGAAAAGATTATTCAATGTGCATCAGTGCACACAATGCATTATATGTATACGTCCTTTGTTCTGGCAAACTGGCAATATGAACCAGGTTGAAGCAGTGCAGGCACGAAATTATCAGTGCGGTAACGTAGGTAAAACAGAATGGTAGGTGAAACACGAGGAGTATGCATGAATGTATGCAGTTACCTAAAAACCACCATTCTTTGGTTGATGATGGAAAGGAAAAGACACCCTGCATCAATAGAACTCCATACGGAGCACGTCCAAGGTGGTGGGAGTGAGGGCATGAAAGGCTTCCAACGGAGTTCTTGGAAACATGTTCAATCCCAAGTGGTTTAAAAGATTCATGCATTCTACTTGCTTATTCTGTAACTACAAAAATCAGTCGCATCACTGTTCAATTTCAGTGTACTTGTTGGTCCCGCGTACGCAGACTACATTATTAAGTACCTTGTTGAATCCAGATTGTGACCACGTGCATAAAGCTGAATTTCAAATATGTCCACTTTTTGATTGGCATACTTCAAACATGTCTGCATTCAACATAACGATCAACAAGTACAAAAGTTTTAAAAGCTCAGTATTGGTAAATTTTAAATATTAAACCATTCAACAGTACAATACAGCGTAATATTAGTAAAAAAGAAAGCGACCGCCAAAATTTTACTTGTAGAAATCGTAACTCCATCCATTTAAAGCTTTAAAATTCTTTTTGATTAGTCTGTTAAAAAGTTGCTGAAAGTTGCACTAATGTTAAATTTTTCTTGACAGAAAATGAGAAAAGTTCACCGAAGTGAGGTTTTCGTTCATGCTTTTATTATGGACAGTTTTTCGGATTGTACATTTGAATGGAAATCCTCATTTTTGTGGCGTGCCTCGTACTCACATGCAACCGGGTAATTATGCAGGGGTCTTTAGCAAAAATGCAACAAAAACACATAATTAGTAAATTAGTTGAAAACCCAGATGGATGCACGGAAAACCAATACCACATTTATGATGAAGCAACTGTTGAATTACGCATGGAATTGGTTCTTTTTAAAATTGACGCCTATTTGGTGTACACATGAAAATGAATATTTTACCGAATAATTTGAATATCGCAACCCCTAATAATTTGGCTTAAAAATCTACTATATAACATAGTTTATACGAGTCACTCGATGGCATAACTTGCAGGCTTTGTACTGAAATTTTCAAAATAAAAACATGATATTGTGGTATAATTATTCATCTAAAGTATTCATAATAGTTTTTTAGTGTGATCATGAGCCTGGTACCTAATTTAACAAACTTCAACTACTTCTCTTATACAGATAAACACAAGGAATTCCACATAATGTAAAACATCCATACAAAAACTTCAGTGTCTACATTGGAGTCATTTTACTATATTTAAGACATACTATGTAAATTTCACAATTTTTATCCACAAAATAAAACCCGCTAGAAATTTCAAACAGCACGCAAGACTACAGGGGGCGCTCAGTGGTCAAGTCTGACAAAAGATTTGAAATCTGTGCCATTAAAAACCCCATATACTTTTTTTAGCTCTCTTGGACGCTCCAATCAATAAAAAGCAAAATTGGCCACCATAGGGCGCTCAGAGGTCAAATCTGGCAAAAGATTAGAAATTTATGCCATCGAAAACCCTCATAAACCTTTTTTAGTCTTTATGACGCTTTAGAACACAAATTCAGCCTAAAATCTTAATTTTGTGCGCCCTCAGGAGGTTGTGGACGAAAACTAATATCCAATTCTTAATGCCCGGGTCAAACTACCCCTATAAACTGAGTTTCAGCGCTTAACTCACAAATTTAAGCCTAAAAGCTTAACTTTCTGCG
>JAQIXX010001577.1:0-32129 GCA_034700605.1 Willowsia nigromaculata
AATTTTGAGAACTCAGGAAACTCATTTAAAGCCATTAAGTCTGACGATACATAACTTTGATGACAATTTGACAAAAATACCATCGACAATTTTATCAGACCAAATGATATCTTCAAATGATGAAACCTGCCAGCCTGTCCTATAAGAGGTGACAATATGTCGAGTCCCTTAACCAAATTTTTGCAAACATACCCATACATCAAAACCGTCGCAAACAGAAATAACCAAACAGAAGTGGTAACTACAGTGACTTCCTTGTAATCATAATATGATATATCATCAGATTCAATGCAAGCCATTACCCTACGTCCAAAGTCTTGCTTGGTCATATACAAAAACCCACGAGCTTGTGTGTATTCAGTACCTTCTGGCAATCTGGTATATTTTGTACCAGGACAAAAATAACAATAAACTGCTATCAGTTTACTTGATTCGTCGTAGAAAATAATGTTTGTGTGAAATGCAGGAATTTAACTGAAAAATACGAGCTCTGAGAAACCCAATAAGATATTACTCGATGATTTGGAATTTATTTTGACGAAAAATGATACCACGTCTGAGGTTCCGTAACCAGAATCTTGTATAGCCTTTACTGTATCTGCAAAATTTGCATTTGCATTTGCACAAATACATTTAATGTATTTGTAAGGAGAAGGAACAAAATACAGTATGAGCTAAGCCTTTTCCCTGCAAATCGCAAAAATCCGATGCTTATCTCTAAATTACCAGAAAGCTTCAATTTAAGTAGATTTACACTATGAAAGGTAAACGTGTGAGGAAGTTGATATTCATGCTGAAGAATTTGTCTATCGATTGATGTAACTAGATTAATCACTCAATGGTTGTCCAAGGAAACCGGGAGAAGTTTATCCAAACAAAAAAGAAGTTTTGGAAACGCTACCAAAATTATAGCCAAGATTTTCACAGGTTTTGACTCCATGCCAAACTTTTTAGTTTTGACTATGTAAGAATAAGTATGTTGGAATAATATTTTGTAATAATCGCTGAGAAGAAGCTTTTGATTATATACAACCTGACGTGGGCTCTTTAGCATAATTATTTTTAATTTGATGCAAAAAACGTGATATATGGATGAAAGGGCTAATAAACTAAAATCCCATTAAAACCAATTTAAAAAATTGAATTTGCGTAAGCAAAGCTTCCATTAGTGAGATGAATGTATAGTAGTCACGTGTAACACTACGTTTTTTGGTTTCCTATGTCATTCCTTGTGGACTAGTGATGGTCGAATACAGTGGAGATTTAACATTCATTTTTATTTAAATGTTTTTTATGGACTACTTGTATGCGGATATCATAACTTTATGATCTTATCCGTTGTTTCGTTTGCGTAGTCTATTTTTTTGGTTTTTTCGTGACTTAAAATGATGCTTGATGAAGTAATAACTTAGCAGCAGGTTTAGTTGGTTTTAGTATTACATTATTTACATTATCATTTGTATTTCAATAATGTTTACAAACCTCCAAGTAAATATGCTAGGAAACCATCTAGTTTCCTGTGTAAAATGACTACATTTTGATGATTCTAGTATCAATCCCAACGATAATGATGGATGTGGGTGGTTGTGATCCGATTAAGCCGTAGAAAATTGATGAAAAAACCCAACAGACTTTGCATATAGTCACCAGCGCAGGGAGGGGTGGGCAGGCCGGGCTCGAGCGCCCCCCTGGCGAAGGAGAGAAGGAGAAAAATCCTGAGAAACGACATAAGACCAAAATTTTTCTATAGTATTTTCTACGTAATTTTCTAAAAAAAATTGCTCAAAATCACCTTCAAATTAAATTTTTTTAACCTAACCAAAATCTGCAATAGTATCTTCAGTTCGTGTTAAAATTTCACGTGAATCAAAATCCGTGCATTTTTAAACTTTAAATCGGGTTTCCTTAATCCCTGAATCATTTCTAATATTGTCGAAAGTCGAGTGTACCAATATATCGTGTTAACATTTTCAAACATTCTTAATGTAAATTGAAGTTTCTAACGGTGATGTTTCAAAACTCCTGATAATTGCAGGGGTACAGAATTTTCTACAAATTATCCGGTGCGAATAACGACAGAGAAAAATTTGAATAGCTATTTGCTAATGTACAAATTACTCAAACTGACCCAACTAATCTCTAATTTAAAAGAGCATTTAAAGCTCTACAAAACACATGTAAAAGTTTCACAATAAATGTTTATGGAGGTTTCAAAAACATCTGTCATAAGCCTGAATTTCAGAAACCGTTTTTATAGGGGTCGAAAAAATAAGGTTATAACTTGAAGTTTTCTTATCTCTCTTGTTTCTCAATAAATTTCTTTGGCCAACATGCCATCTGAAAGAAAAATGTTTCCACTACAAATGACAGCATATAGATAAGGTTATTAATATTAACAGGCGGTTTGGATTGATGTTTTAATAAAATACTTAATGCAATTTTGTAGGGTGGTTTCTTAGTCAACAATACAATGTCAATATTTCAACTGGATGTTTCTTAAAAACGTTACCAAATGCTTGATTAAAAGAACAATTTTTGGGCTTTATAAACTGCAGATAAACACTTTCATAAGCTCAGTTTGTTTATAAAAACGTGCATTAGATGCATAGCGTTTTTTGAAATGACAATCGAAAAATTTGATGACGTGCTTGTTAGCTAAATTGTGGGCATAGATTTCATAAATTATGTTGTTTGTAGCCTGTTTATGAAAACGAAGATACCAAAAAAAACAGAAAAACCAAAAAAGATTTTGTAAGTACAAACTATACATTGAAAATAAATTACTCAAATGAATACAATTACATGGATATTGCATTTCGGAACGATATGCGAACGAACGAAGAGTACAAGGTACAGGGCCATAAACTATTATCTTAACCTTTGTATTTCTGCAATCTTGTAGAGTAAAATTTGCTCTTCTGAATGACGTATCACACTATATAAATCACTTTGTGATTATCACATCACAAATATCAAGTTTTCAAAAAATCAGCTTTCTTTTTCGGCACTGGTGTATGGGGCGTAAACTTTACTCTCCATATTTCGCTCCTACATGACTAAAAGTCCGCCCATTAAACAAAGGTACAAGAAATTTTTGTCCTCGCTTCGCTCGCAAACCCACCCTCCTCATTCCCCATTCCCCCAAATGTAGCCCTGTGGAAGACAGTGATTCCCTGCATGAAACTTTCTGTGGTCCTGATTTAAAGTCCCTCCTCTCTAATATAAATTTCAAATTGCTAGACTTTTGCTTAAAATACCTAACCAATTCTCCTAAATTTTTAAAACATTTGCGAATGAGGTCAAAAGTTTTAAAATTAAGTTAAGTCTGAAAGTTTACATAATATTTAAAACCTAAAATAAGTCAACGTTTTTAGCATATTATTGCTCAAAATTGCTTTAAAAATAGTTAAACAGTCAAACGTTTATTTAATCTTCACAACATACGTGTTTCGAAACCCCAAATACTCCTTAAATTTGAAATCTGGTTTGCTGGAACCTAACAAATTAGGTCATGCTATTCCATTTTACTACTTTCTAAGTACTAGGTTTAAATCAATAATATAGAACATCGGGTATATTATAATGTATATAGAATATATCTGATCTGAATATATCCAGATTTATTTTGAGCCCTCCCCTGGCCACTGGGCTGGCTGCGCCACTGAATTCATATGCAATGGTAATGGTACCGTGTGCGTTTTTTATTTAGAAGGCAACTTAAACATTTTTGGGTGCATGTCCCCTTTATTGCACATTGCATGTCTTTAAGTTGCATTAATAGGAGAAAGCAGACAAGATTTTAAGCATGCAAGGACAATGCTTTGTTTCAACTAATATAAGCATTACAGTGTCGTCTCCCAAGGAAAATCAGAAGAATAATAAGTTCCCCTTGAAAATGTAGCACGTTAACCCAGCGGCCAGCTTTGGTCATGGTCTATGCTTAAGCAAATCCGTGCCAAATTGTGCAGAACCAGAGGTTTGTTATTTCAGGATATCGCTAACACGTTATAATGTAAACAAGCAGTTTTCTGCTTTCTCGCATGTTAAATCAAAATATTCTTAAGGAACATTCAGGAGATTTATCATAGGTACATATAATTGTATTTTACTAAACCTTTCATCAATTATAGATATAGCGTGAATTTTTTCCAAAAAAATAAAGTAAACATTTAAGTCGTCACGCCAAGTCTGAACTTTATTCAGGTAAAAACTGACAAATGTTCTATTCCGTTTTAGTTATCGGGGCACTAAAAATTGGCTCCGTGAGTGTGTAATTTTTTTTGCTTATTCAGAAATTTTGATCTGTTATAAAGAAAATTAGATTTAATAATATCTTGCGCAAATATTACAGATATGGCAATGCTGTCAATATAACCATACTGTAAAAAACCTAAAAAAATAGATAAAAAAATATTTTTTTATCTATTCATTTGATAATAATAGAGTTAATTTATTAAGTAGTTCATTAGAGAGTAGGTTTCCGCCAAGTACCTATTATTTCAAAATGATTTGTTCAAGTCTCGTTATTTCCTTCTGCCTTTCTTATCTCAAATGGGTTTCTTCAGCAGAATCTAATGATACAGTACATGAATGTGATAAATATTGTTTTGTGTAAGTTTTTACTGATTTTGTAACTACGTATTTTGAAAATTTAACCGTTGAAGATACAGTTTAATTTCAAATTGATACATGTTTTGTGTAATGTAGCTATTTTGGCATGCACAAAAATCAAACAAAATCCAGTTTATACCACGAAGATAAAAAATGTTGTCCGTGCAGTAAAAGTCCAGATTTAACGTAAGTGCTGTTCATATAAAAATACTTTTTACTGCAAAATTCCTACAGAAATACATTAAAAACTAAAAAAAAAGAATGCATTATCCTTAAAGAGCTCAGGATGTACTAAAAATTATTGGTCTAGCTTTGGCCAGTATTGCGATGTTAATTGCTATAGTAGCATTTCACCAGTGGTGCAAGCAAGTCAAGTGCATTCAGCACAGATCATCTAAAATCTATAAGCGTAAGTATGAGATTAAAATTCTTTTGAAAGTTTTAGAAAATTTGATTTTTAAAATACTATTTACTTAATCACCAGGTCCCATCGCTCCAATGCAGTAACTGGGAGCATTCGATTAAGACATACTATGGGGAATCTTGTCTGGTCATTTGACATTCTAACCAAAATTCATTTATAAAGATGATATACAATTATACAGTTAAAATTGCAAAAGCAAATAAAACTAACTAGTCAAAATATTTGTTGTACATATTGGGAGAAAGTTGTATGTTCTTAGTTTTGATGGTAATCCTGCATTAACAGAATGTCTACTTGACATAGGCATAACATTGCACACGGAATTACACATTATAAAAGGATACGCTACATGATAAGCCCGATTATTAGGCATTTGATTGACTCATTGTAAAGTTTGCACAAGTAAATGCATATTAAAATAAAATAATTATGCAACATTTTGGTGTAAGCGTGATAATAGTAACTTTATATACACTTTTGTAGTCAGTTCACCATCGTCATGATCCAAAATTTCTACAAAAACTCAACTGACGTCATCAGGCCTTTAAAGCATCCTAATTAACTTAAGCATCGTTTAGAAGTAACCCTGTTACTTCGTTTTGAAGTTCATGATATATGAATTTTCCGTGTTACTCACATTTTAGGGATAATACGGCAAATATGTATGTTCAAATTTCTGATATTGCTAGCTCTAAAGATCATGTAACCATCACGAGACAAACACAACTTTTGCCAAAAATATATACACGTAAACTATCCAAGTTTTTTTTTACAATACTTTTCACGACTTTTCCTGTCATGCTTATACTTTAAGCATAGAGACTATACTTCACGTAACAACATTAAAGCATTCATTTCCAGTTTCCTGATTTGAGAATACAGTACACAATTTTCTCTTGGACATGCACGATTTACTGGTTTCAAATCGAATATTTGCATGTCTTTTTTTATATCCACGATAAATTTTTACACTTTGTTGAATTGTGCTTTTATGTTATGTTATCATAAAAGCCAATTTTGTCATCCAACCACTGTGAGATCAGTTAAAGTAAAAATGATCTGTTTGGATGAAAGAAAACTTGATTTTACAACGAGTAGTTTTAAACCTAGCGAGAGCAGTAAAAAACCCAATATTTTAAAATCCGGGTTTTTGATATACCGTTCGATAATTACCTTGTCTCAAAAGTAGTTATTTTGCAAATTATGAGACTTGCAGCTACTCTCTGTAACGAGCAATTAGTATCGGAATCTTTAAAGGTCATTAAGCTTTAATTTGAGTGTGGGTTTTTGCAAAAATTGTATATATCTATTTGGTTACAACAAAGTCAAAAACACAAAAGTAATGTCCATGTGCAGCTTTTTTTCTTTCAGATGAAAACTGAAACCAGTAACACTCAAAATCATAAAAGTTCATGTTTGTGTAACAAAATAGAGGTGCTCTTTTTAATGACGTATTGAATGTGCAAATTACTTGTATTTTAGCTGAGATATAACTAGATGTTTTAGACAAGCATGGAAAAATGGCAAAATTGCAATTTTTGAGACACTAGATCAGAACTTACTTGACCGATTTCAAATCTGAAATATGCATCAGAAAGAAAAAAAGCTGCACATGGACATTAGTTTTGTGTTTTTTGTTGTAATCAAATAGATATATTACAATGTCTGCAAAAGCCCACACTCAAATTTAAGCTAAATGACCTTTAAAGATTCCGATGCTAATTGCTCAATAAAAAGAGTAGCTGCAAGTCTCATAATTTGCAAAATAACTACTTTTGAGACAAGGTATCGAACAGTATATCAAAAACCGGGATTAAAAAATATGAGGTTTTCACTGCTCTCGCTAGGTTTAAAACTACTCAACATCGTCAGAGAAATGACAGTAAATATTGCATTTTAAAGTAGCATTCAATACGAATACGAGATATTATTTATTGCTGATACAATTGTTGAAGATTGATATATTTGTAATTGGTAAGCAGGGAGGAGTTGCTGTTGACTTTTATAGCTTTTGTCCTTTACTGTGATATTTTATTTATCTGAAGTATAAAACAAAGCAGAAAACTTAATATTTATTTAGTAAATTAATGCACATAAATTACTATTATTGAGACAATGTGAGAGAATTATCCTGATTGCATTTCCATTAAAACATTAAAATAGGTGTTAAGTGTAACTAAACATACGTACATATCTTCAACTTATTTAGCTAATCCACTTTCTCTTTAAGCTCATTGAATACGCATAGATTTTACCCCCGCCAGTGTACTTTATGGCTTTTTATTCGATTCAAGAACATCGATATGAGTACGATGACTTGCTGCAATTTGTCGCTTCGTATCAATTGACATTCGCATAGTGAAGAAGTAAATTACTTCAACCAATGAGAGCAAAGAAAATCCCAAGCACAGTGACAGTATTCCTCCAAGATTAGCTACAAAACAATTAATTGCACTTACAACCATACTATGAAAATTAGCAAAAAATCGAAAACCATTTAATGTCTCAATTCTTACAGACAAAATCTTCCCATGTGAATAACTCATCCCTTTTGTACTGCATAATTGATGACTCCCTAAAAAATATGCGAACCACTGAAATGCTACCACTGACATAAGCAATGTCATTCAGATAAGTGTGTCCCTGTTGAATCGCTTCTCTGATCATTTTGGTTTGGTTAGCTTGTGGTTGATTGGGAAAGTCTGCGGCTGTGACGAAAACATTATAAAATGTTTCGTTGCATGCTGGGAGACAGAAATCGGAACAACTTTTTTGCTGACTTGTTTCCTTCCTAGTTCTGAATTTGAATACTGATGTCTCTACATAAAGCACATATATTCGTCAGCAAAAATACTTTTATTAGTTTACCGAACTTGTAGACAACATACCAATCAAAAATAATTTTTAAATTTGCAATGCAACCTTCTTCCTTTGTGATGGGCATAGGCACTGTTTTCTTTTGAATTACATCTAAAAATGCAAAATAACATATTCTATGAATATAGGCCATTAGAAACATTTCAATATTAAAAAATTTTGATGGGTTTTTTACCAACTGCTTTTCTTACGCAATTTACGTGCTGTCTTAATGTACATGCCGAATAATTCCCTACAAGTGACAAGAAAATTAGGTACAAAACTTTTAGGTAACTGGGAGAAAGTGGGAAGTACAAATTTTGTCGTAAGTGAAATAACAGTATTATTAGCCACCTGGAGAAAAATATCGAGCACATTGACATTCCCGGCTAATGAACTCGGTCTCGCACTCTACCACACAAGCAGAACGGCTGTATTCGGTGTAAAACTTTAAAGGGAACTCATGAGGAAAGTAGCAGCCCCTGGTTTCCGAGCTGAATTTGTGGAGTTGAGATCTTTTTATAAAACAATACGAAAAATATATGTAGATATATGTTTAATATTATATAAATATATGTTTACTCAAAATATTTTATGCATGAAATTTATATGAAATGTCAGGTGCTTCTAACGCAGAGTAAGTTTCGATTGCAGTGACTCCAATCTGCGTCTCCATTCCTGGTCCAATTATGTAACCCCTTTCATCCACCGCAGGAAAGTCATCAGCATTATGAACTAAAATCTTTGAATGAAGTTTAAATTATATTGATTCTTATGTACTTAAAACGTTGAAACAAGTAAATATTTCAAAAAATTACCCGTAACCCCTTAAAAGAGTCAGTGGGTATAGAGTCACATCTTAGAGTATCCAGCACTAAAGTTAAGCCCCGACTTCTCCCTGCCCCTGCCACTCTTAAGGGGAAACTTTCCTGGAATATATTAAACGAACTGTGTGGGTCTTGTGAAAACTCATTAATTCCTGTTTCTTCCGGGTCTTCAGTAGATGCCAAAACACCAGATGAAACTTTTGGTTTATTATTTTGCTGACAAGTTGGACTTTCTCTGCACCGCTGGAGATAATGACATATCCCGGGGAAGAGGTCATCGTCATATTCTCGGATACAATTGAAGCTCCCTGTTGGATTTGTGGAGTTATCTATTTCTGCTTGTGGTAAAGGGCCATTTACATCCCGGAAGTTATCTGTGTAGTCCCAGACCGCCTTCTGGAGGTATTCGAACTCTGCCTCTTGGATCAGTTCTTCCAAATCATGTTTTCTATGGATTTGCCATGAAAATAATAATGCCATGGAAAGTAAAACATTATGAATAATTCCTTACCTTTCTCCATCAAAATTTTCATGACAGGTTAGCCATTTCTGTTACATGTCTTTACTGACGATGAGAGTACATACTGTATGTAATAATATGACTTACGAATCCTTTCGTGTCTTTTTTGTCTCAATTGCATTAAATGTACAGCAGTATCCGGAGTCGGTGAGAGTCAAACGGAATATGTGCTTACACGGAACTGAAGCCGAGTTCCACCTACATGTAAGTAGGTAGTCATAACATTTTGGGGAGACAAGCCGTAAATATTTAAGCACTGTTTCCGGTTTCACGTTTACTTTCTCTGAGTTGTAGTGGTCATTGTTCCTCGCATCAGGATCCACTAACATGGATATTATCGTTTTCATTTGAGACAATGTATAGCTATATTGAAGTAAGAATTTTGATCTTTTAATATGAATCGAAAAACTCGCTATAATTACACAGTAAATGAATAATTTAAAGATATGTAGTGGCTTACTTGTAGCGACAACCTTGTATGATTAATTTTTCAGTGACAGCCTTGTTTACAGTACAAATTGTTACAGCCGGGAAAATGACATTTGTGACCTATTCGAATTTTCACATAAATTTTACAAAATGGTAATTAATAGTCAGATAGTTATAATTATGATGATTTGTCTGTCTTTTTGTCTGTGAATTACCGGATAGTTTGTAGTAGCTACACTTGTGAGAACAGGATTTTTTGCCCATTTATCCCAAATTTTACTCATCATGTAGCATGCAGACACGATTCCAAAGATGCACCAACCAGTCCAAAACAATCTAAACCAGAAAATTTGTGTGAATATGCTGAGTGAAAGTAAATCATGATTATAAACTTGCTATCTGAGCTAAGCAAGTCATTTTCACCTTTCTGCGTATGTCCTTTTAGGTTCCGATATATAACGATATCCATGAAGTGAAGTAGTTGCACAATATTCTTTAAAATGCTTTGCACAAGTGACAACTGGTTGCTCGTCGAAATTGACAGGGTCGTGCTCATGGCTAGGAACTGCTCCTTGTTGTAGCATTTTGGGTTTAAATCTTAATATTCCAGTGAGACGCCTTCCATTCTGAGCACTTTCAGCTTTCTTACTTTCTCCCTTAGAAGATTTTCTCCCAAATGATTTCCCAAATATTCCGTATTTTTCCTTTTCGGTATGTGGTTGTTGAGAATTGTTTAAGCGATTCTCGAAATCTCTCCGAGTGTAATCCCATATTCCGTATGACCCGTCAGAACCTTTCATTTTTGCGGATAACTAGTTGCAAAACAAAGATTTTACAAAATGCTAACACTTGAAGGAAACTTTCTTTTTCAGCTTGTTATACTATAAGTTGAAAGCTATTTGTTCTTCTGCATCCAAAGACTACAACTGACTGCTCTTAAGGGGATACATCAACTTATTACCAGAAAGAGAAAGTTGAAAAAGCAGGTCACGAGGCTCAGGTGTTCAGATAAGCATTAATAATGCAAAATTATGTCTATTTTTTCTTAGAGCTAAATAAACTGAATTGTTGATATGCTACCTGAAAACATGCAATCTAACTGCACGTATGACGTATTATGAAAACCAACGAGCCATATCTTTAGCCTTACTCTTTAGGATTTGATTTGACAGATCATATTTTTAAAGAGTTAAGACTTTTCAAAGATGATATAAATTGACAAAAGTGTTTTCCATTGCTGAAATTAAGTAATAAATATCCACCAATATTTAATGTTTGATTGTATTTACATCCATGGCACAGCATGTTTAGTATAGGCTGCGCTGTCAAATTCGAAAAATTGTTTAAATACTCATTATCTGTGAATTAAAGCTGTCTGAAAAGCCGCGAATTTCGCGAATAATATTGACAAAAATGTTGCTTTCACGACACGACTTTATCTATCAAATATTGAAGATTACTATTGTTGACTTCAGGAGGTAAATACTATCAATACAACATTAGAAACAATTTTATGAAACATCCCATTCTACAAGGTTTGCCATGATAAATGATGAATTACACTTTAGAGTCACAATCACAACTGAAGCATACAATTGCTACTGCATTCCAATACTTACTGCTCAAAATTTTCTTGTATAATGATTACTTTCTGAATTCCTGATTTAAAATGCGAAAATGTATCTGAAAACGAACCATGAATTGACACAAAGAAATGGCTATTACGCAAGAGTATATGTACTCATTAACTAATTACTAAAGCCATCATCAAGCTTGCATTTTATATTCGACAAAACATTAAAACCAAAGTATAATAAAACAGTATGTGGTGTTTGTGAAAACGTTTAATAGTTTAGTATTTGTGACATTACTTCCACATTCCAGCTTTCAAAAGACTCATAAGTTTTGATCACCAAAGCATCATTCTAGTTCATTTCACATTTAGCTACTGTGAGAATTCTTACAAGAAATTATAAAACACTGAAACAGATAAGCATTTAATTCATAGAAATCATGCTTCTGCTTGAACATAGTTCGATTTTGAGAATACTTTCTGCATGCACACGTTTTTCAATTGGACATTTATTCCGATGGGATCCAAAAGCAAAAAGAATGTATCAAGTTGAAGGGAAGAAACAGTTCAACCGACAAATGGCTCAATTAATATTTGCTGTGTCAGTCATTGCTGTCCAAGGCTGCTATATGTACTATAGCAACTACTTTTTCAAAACTGAAAAGCCTAGATCCTTTTTTGATCAGGTTTTGTTCCCAGTCTTTTCTGTCAACTTCTTCATCTGTTTCTCATACGTTTACACTATGAAGTACTATGCAGGTCTTGTAACATCTTACATCAACGGACACATTAAGATTAGTCACACGTTTCAATCAGACGAAAAGGAGCAACTTTTGTTTCTGGAGAAAGTCAACATTCACCTGACGTATCACATCACCCCTACAGTTTTTATTTTGAGCAATTTCGTTCTCCACGGTTCGCATTGGAACTCTCCTTGTAAGCCAACACTTGCCGGATATTGGATTCTTGCTGAAATACCGTTGTTGAAAAAATTAAATGATTATTTAGTTTTAAATGTTTAAATTAAAGTAATTCAAATCAATGCTCAGCACAGATAAAATCCTGGATTCAGTATGAAACTTTACAACTTGTCATAAAAGTCTCAGTCTTTTTGTTCAACAACTTTGCATACTACTTTTGTAACAGTGCACTTCCATTTGCTAACGGTGCAATCCAGGTTCTCTGCACGTTAAGCTTTCGTATGTACCTTTTGAAATATCAAAAAATGTGTTTGGCTGCACAAAATGCAAAATCTCTTAAAACAGCACTTTTATACAGACAACTTCAAGTCTTGGAAATCTTCATGAATGAATTTCAAAGGTGGGGATTCACTGGAGTGGTCATTCTTTTGACAGTTTTGGATCAAGGCGTTTGCTTGGCTTCACTGGTAAGGATTGAAAAGAATGTAGAGAATATCATACCGATTCTGATGTTTGTAATTGAGTCAGTGTTATGCATCGCTGTGCTAGTCGGGGTTCTGGGAGCACAAGCTTCCGTTTATACTACATCGAAAGATGTTTTAAGGAATCTCAGAAATAATGCGAGAGAGTGTCAGATTTGCTCGGTGAGAGAGAAAAGGTGGAAACAACGATTTTACTTGTCTTGTAGTAGCATCAAGGTCATGTTTGGAGCTATAAATTTTATCGATCGAATTACACCACTGAATTCACAAAACCTTGCGAATGATATCACTGTTAATATTATGCTGGTGCAATAAGGTAAAGATTCAGGATACAAAGCATGAAAATATTTAGGGGTATTTAAAGATATTTTAAACACAATATACGAAACACTTAAATATTAATGCACTTGAGCTTGGATCACGCAAATTAGGAATCTAGTTCCTTTGATCAATAAAAACTTATATTAAATTTCATTACTCCTACTCTATTTACTTCATACTTCGCAAAATCACAAATTATTTGCCAGTTTAATTTCAGGATTTACACAATTCTAGTGTTTTAAGTGCCATTTTTATAGAATGTCTTATGAGAGATTTCATATTAATCTGCGATGTCCATAAGTCCATATCCACAGTCTATAATTTTCTAACGAAAATCTTGATTTGCGCCTTTGTCGTTGTGTGATCCATCACTATGGAGGAGTAATTTTTTTTGAGAATTTGAAAATAAAAATTTATGAACCTTTTCAGATTTTTCACACGAACCGAAACACCAATCACAGCCTGCCAGCAAGTATAGAAGGCTTTAAAATTGCAAACTTTATCTAAATTATTGCTTCATCTAGTTGCATAAATAAATGAAGGGAACCTATACATAACTGATCAAAATGCTTCGACTTCTTGTCATCATTATCATATTCATAATCCAATCCTCAAAAGTGGAGTCTACACCCTCGATTGCAATCGATGTGGACCGTGCCCAGCTTTTGAAAGACGCGCTCGAATGGATGACATTCCGGAAGAATGATGTCCTCTTGGAGGACTCCGAGGTGGGATCTTTGTTTCTGGACACAATAATGAGAAAGTATGCTACTTCAAAAATGTACCGTGCATTTGTCATCGCTTTTCAACAAGGGGTTTTCCCAAGGTTGACATTGAACGAAAGTGACACTTGTGACCCTGCCTATACACTGGAGTACAAAGATCCCTTCAACAACTCAGTCACGTGGTACTACCAAAAGAAGTTCACTTTCGGCTACTACGACAAAGGGAATTCCTCTGATGTCCAGTTCTGCAATTATCGACAAGGTTTAAGCTTATTCATTTCTCAGATTTTGATTTCCGTCGTTATTTCTTTAAAAGTTTTCATTCATCCCACTACAGGGCTAATATGCAAGCCTTCAACAAACACGTGCGGATGCCCTGAAGGCTCCTCAATGCAGCCAATATCTGAAGAAAGCCCAGTGCAACGATGTCTTCTGAACCAGGACGAGATCTGCGCCTTGGTAGACATTGACCACGGCAGGGATCCAAAACACTCATCCCTCGGAAGCAATTTATACCACATGATTTTCAATTTGGAGAAGCCCCTCAGTTGCAAGACGGGCACTCAATGCCGTTTCAAGAAAGAAAATTGGGTAATATCCCGCTGTTATGAGGTCAACAACGGATCATGGTATCCAGGCCCTCAAGACTTAGATTTAGCCCCTCCCCGTGAACTCGGGGAAGGATGTGTTCTTGGTTTGTACGCGGACGTAGGTACCTGCAAAGTATCTGAACCTTTCGATGGTCTTGGGGTCGGACCTGGCGTAGTCTGCTACAATTTTGGACCCCCAAGGTCAACCCCAGGAGTAGAGAACAAAATAGGCTATTGTTATTCTGAATGGGGAATATTCGATCTTAGTTATTCTGGGGGTCTTTCAATACCTACTTATTATAGGCCTTTCATCATCGCATTTGTCCACCCACGCACTGTTCCACTTCGAGGTGAGGAGTTGGAGGATTACTACAAAAAGTACATTTCCAAAGTGTCCAAAGTTTTCCAGCAAGTGGAAAGTGAAAAGGAAGGAGACATGTGCAGTGTCAGCAAAACGAAGATCATGGAAGATGCGTGGAAGTACTTTTCCAGTTTAGAGGATGAACCATCCACTGGACAAGATTACGTATCTCATGCGACTACTGCTGGGCTGGAGGCAATGCTTCAGAAAGTCATCGACTTGCTAGATAATGTGGCTCAAAAAGTGTGCAAGGTCTACTGGAGTTTTTACCAAACCGACCCAGAGGAGGAATTCCCAGCTCTCACCTGTGTCGCTAATGATTCCACAGATGCATATGGGAACGATGGAACATGTCAAATAAGTGGAGACAACGATACGAAACCATTTGCGAGAAAGTTGAAAACCTTCATTGACACTACATTGGAAATTCAGAAAGATGCGAGAAATGAGGACAATAGCTACATAGCGGAAATACTCTTGAAGAACCCAGAGCCTCCCTGTTTACCATCCCTTGGATCAGAACTGGAAGCCTTGGAGGAGGAGGAGGAAGAGGAGGAAGGCATATGTCCTGAAGGCTCTGTGTGCTATGAAGACTACAGTGACTCACATCAACAATATGACAGCGATTGCAATCCAACACAAGGAGTCATGCAACTTTTAATTTGCCATGCTGTTTCAAAACCGCTGGGAAAGTGCGAGAATCAGTATTTGGAGAGGAGAGTTAAACAAGCAATCAACGAGTTGGAGGCTTATGAGACGAAGGGGGAGGGTGAACCCTGTTATTTCAAGTTTGAAAGAACCCTTCGTCTTTATGATGGTGAAATAGTTGGCAACTGGAACAAGTACCAGTTGCTCCAATGGCTGGAGAGAGGGATCTTGTGTGACCGAGCTCGCCAAAAATTGGAATGCAGTATGGCTGGTATTTGTGAATGCATCGGTGGACATTGTGATGATGAATCAATTACATTTAGTTCGAGAGAATTAAAAGAAAATGGGGTCAACCACGTCACATCGTCTTCATTCATAATTTTTATTAAATGTTTGCTTTCTCTTACGTGTCCATTTACTGTACTCTTGTAAAAAGTATAATTGCGAAAGAATGTGTTGTTTATTGCAATGTTTTCATCGGAATTATAATTACATGTTGGAATAAAAACGACTGAATCTTTTTTCTCCGTTTTGGAATAAGGTAGTGCATTCATTTAGTACATGTTACGATATATTTTTCGAGTGATTTGTAAAGTAAGACGGGGAGTGTCATATGAAAAATGGACACGAATGAGGGTCACCCAAGGTACACCCAAGATAACCTCCAGTTTCGAGGAAGACCAAGTCCACATTAGTGTTTTGGGAGAGAGGATGGGCGATCACAGAACCTGTCGACATTTTCGTTGGAAATAGTACTCACCCGAGAGGGAAAGGATGCAGTACGCACATTCATGGAATCCCAAGAAGGCTACAAACTGCTTGAACATTTGCATGCGCGTCGGGGAGGCAGATTTGCGGAGGATTTGATTTTCGTTCATAAAGATGCAAGTATTGAAAATTAAACTTACAGTTCCAGCATTTCATTTTTATCCCTTCCATTTATAATTGTTGTTGTAAAATTCACTGTGTAAATACGAAAAATTGATTGAGAATTGAGATTTAGATGAGCACAATGTTTTATCAATGAAATATGCATGTAACTTACTACTTGCTAGTCTTGCTACTGGAATACCTGCAATGATCTATCATTACGTAACCGTAAAAAAAGCAGTTCAATAAACCTCTAATTTCTGTTATATGAATCATGATTCCACTGAATCCAATGAATTACTATGGGCCATGGGCACAATCTTTGTGACATTGTGAATGCAAAACCGTAATCAACAAAATTAATGATGCAATGCGCTGTGTCGCATCGCTTATGAATTATTGCTCCCGACCATCATTAAAACATTAATTTAATGTGAATCAATGGCTGTGACTGCCCCATTCAAGCAATTTTGTACAATTGGACAAGATCATTTGACTACGTTTGGACTTCGAACATTAGAAAAGTGACTTCATCCTACCGGAAAAAGATCCTTCTGGTGGGCAAGGGCAGCCCAATGAATGAAATGAGCCAAATGAAAAATATGGTATTTGGAATTACATACATGATTACATACCATTTTCATTTGAATGCTAACCACCTCAACTTGTGCTCAAGCAAACAGATTTTTTGTAGAATACGGAGCCCTGGAAGGAGAAACGCGCTCGAATACTCTATTCCTGGAGGAGAATCTGAATTGGAGCGGCTTGCTCGTTGAAGGAGATCCTAGAAATTTTGTACTGAAGGGAAGAACAGAAAGCTTGGATATCAAATACATGCTTATCTACGGAGCCACACCCACACACCGTTTTTCTGCAATGTGCTCATCTCATTTCCAAATGAAGGCACAAATTCATCGTCTAGAATGAGATTTCCTATCCCATTCTAGACGATGAATAAAAAAATATCGGATTTCAAAGCGAGACTTTCTTGGATTAACTTCAGAAAGTCCAAGCAAGCAGCTGCGAACTTATAAAAAACAAATCAGCAAATTAATGTAGCAAAACATAATTATGTAAGCGGAAATGTGCAAATTTTAAGCTATTTAGATTCTGCTAGCATTGCTTTGAAATCAGACTGGGGCACACAATATATATACAATTTAAACTGACTACATTATATAGTTTAATTGAAGTATATTAGATTAAAAAAACAAACCTAAGGCTTGCTCGCACATGACTCTGAATTTAAAATGTTATTAAAATGCTAATTTATAATATTGTAAATAAATACATTTGCGGAATCGTGCACCTAGTATTTCTTACCCATAAATGCATTTTTGTCGGTTCTAACACAAATATAAAATTTGCAAGGAATACCTTTTCAGGATTAAAATTTGTTATCTCAATGCTTTTATTGTCCTTTGCTTAAACAATGGAAAAGCTTAAGGGGATTAGATTTGTCGGCCCATACAACCGTCGTGCTTTAATGACGCACGACCAAAAAGTGTATAACCTTTATTGAAGATAATAAGACATCTCATGCATTCGGCATTCACCAAGATGGGTATTCCCACAAACAACCTGTTTCTTTGTAAAACCTCCGATCGCGACGGATATTTTTTGTGTGGCGCTATGTTCTGACAACTACGTTCATGATTTGAGAAATGAGTTTAGATTAAGAACGTTGGTTCAAAAATGCTTTTTCTACTACTGGTAGTATACAGTATGCTACTTCAAAAATGTACTGATCATTCATAATCGCTATTCAATACTAAGGGATTCTCCGAAGACTGATATTAAATGAAAGCGAATGAACCTAAAAATGTTGACACTATAATATGAGTTCAAAAACATGAAAAAATTGGTGCCCCTCGCTAGGTCGAATCTGCCCGTTTGTAGGCAGACGTAGGTACCTGCAGCAGTCATCGGCACACTCACTCATGTGAGTGAGTGATGAGTGGAAATTTGAGGGAAGTGAAAGGTTTTTTCGGGGTAATGAGTGTGAGGGGCGTGAGGGGTCAATATATTCTCCATTATGAGTGGAGTGTGAGTGAGTGGAGGCCAACGGATTTCTGATGAGTGAAATTGAGAGTGGAAGTAACAAAAATAACAGCAAAGAAAGAATGAAAAACGTTAATTTAATGAATAGAAAGGAAGCAAATGCCATTTAAAATCTTAATAACTAGTCTCAGCATCCCCAATCTAAGCTAATTTTGCATGGCGCAAGATTTCCTTCATATAAACGTTAATATAAAAAAGAAAATTGTTGGGAAAATCCTATAGGCAATGAGTGAATTTCTATCTCAAAGATGGGCATGAGGGGAGTGTGAGTGAGTGGATCCCTATTTAGTTTCCCGAGTAGTGATGGGAGTGAGTGGCTTTAAGAATGTTGGGATGAGTGAGTGTGAGTGGAGTGAAAACTAAATGCCGATCACTGAACCCAAATGCACATCATCACAGTGAAACGCATTTGAGTTCTCTCTCTGTGTGTACGTGGTATTTTACTTTTTTTCAGCTGAAGGAAAAGAAGAGCAGACATCACTCCAAACAGCCATCATCATCACCATTATGAATAATTTTTTCTATTCATTGGAATGATTTTGCAAACGAATCTTCGTTTCCATTAGTGGGCATGAAAGTACATGAAAGCAAAGATAAAGGATTATGTAGGTGCTAGCTACATCTTAAATCTTAATAAGCTCTCATACCATACAGGAATTTTTCTATTCCTCGCTGTATGGAGATTCAAACCTTCAAAGCAAGGAAACACAAAAGGTTTTGTTTTTGAAGCAGCAGTTGTTTTTACAATAATTTGCAATGGCAATGAGCTATGAAATGCACTACATATTAATCTGCTACGCGTGAATCATATTTTCCCAATGTTTTGTAGCACAGACTGCGTTGGGTGAGGAGCAGCGGAACAAGTTTACGTGTGAAAAACATCATCATGAAAAATCAAGTCCATGTTGATCATAAGTAAGCACAAGTTAAACATATTTTGAGGACCAGCCACAACAATAAATCACAATCGTTTTACAATCAATATATATCATCATAAACTGCATCATGAGTGAGTTAGTTCGCGTACTTCTTTGCTGCTCAGAGAAAGCGAGTAACATTGCCCGTTTAATTCGTGCAGAAACCAAATTGTTTAGTTTGCTCGTGGAAGAGAAGACAGGGGAACAAAAAAATGAGCGATTTCTCCAGGATTTTAAAACCCTCGCAGACGTTCTTATCCAAGAAAGTTTGCGCCATGATATCGCAGCTAAGGTATTACTGCTAATGTAAACAAAGGAACGCGTTTTTACGCAAAGGAAAGCTTATGATTGTAAAGTAAGCTGCATTGCATCTAAATGTCTTTCCTTTATTTTGCATGTCTGAATGAAAAAATCTAGTTTCCTGAGATGAAGGACAACATATACGGTGAAGAAAGCAATACGTTTTCAAATGCTCTTGGAGCCACAATAACAGTTAAAGTAGAAGAGTCTCTGGAGCAGACGGCTGAAGTAAGCTCGCATCCGAACAGAAATACTATACGAATCATTAGAATCTCATTAGAATAAAAAAACGTTTCTTTAAAAAATAAATTGTAATAGCTTCTTGCACATGTGCTGGACGGCAATATGGATGCAGCAAAGTTGCTGGCTGAAGAGGTGCATAGGGATATTCAACTGGATGAACGGGAAACTTCATTGTTGCCTCATGATCTTATAGAAACGTATGAAAACATTGGAATATGGATTGATCCAATTGGTATTAAAACAATTACACATGTAATTTATGGTACGTTTTCATATATTGTGCAAAATCATATAGGATAAAAAAGAGTATTTTTTTGGTAGATGCGACAAATGAGTACATTAAAGGTAGCGAGCAGTTTGATAAAATATGTCATGAAAACTTTGACGAGGAGGATCAAGTGTGGACCAGAGGGCTCCATTGTGTTACTGTTCTAATCGGCGCATTCGACATGATAACAGGTCAGCCCCACATTGGAGTCATCAATCAACCATTTTGGAAGTACAATACGGAGAAGGAAAAGTGGAACGGTCGTTTCTTCTGGGGACTTTCTATGAAGGACACGGCAGTATCTACTCTCACCCGTTACCCACTCCCACATAACGAAGACAACTTTCCCAAACGACATACGGTCATTCTGAGCACTTCAGAGGAGAAAATGATAAAAGACAAATTGAAGACAAAATTTAACACGATTTGCAGTTCTGGGGCTGGATACAAGTTGCTTTGTGTAGCGCTGGGTGTGGCAGATGCATATGTCCTGAGTAAGGACTCTGTTCATCTCTGGGATCTTTGCGCAAGTCATGCAATCCTAAATTCTCTTGGTGGAGGCATTGTAAACTACACAAACTACTGCAGCGATGAGTCGCCAAGAAAGCAATGCCGAATCTCATACGATCCCAACCAGAATGACGGCAAAGAGACCAATTTTGTTGTGAAAGGGGGCATTGTTGGGTTTAGAGATGTACAAATCGCGTCCGCTGTGAGAGAATGCATTTTAACGGCAGTGGTAGACCAAACGCCACTAACAAGTCCTACTTGTGAGGTACCTGAAGGTTTCGAGGAAGCGTAACGAATTTATCATTTAAGACGTGGTGAAGCTGTTGTATGCAATACTGTGCAATAATGCAATTATATATGAAAAAAATTTCACTGCGTAAAGTTATACATTTTGGAGTAGTAGGTTAGATGTAGTTACCGAAAAATATTATTTCACTTGCGAGTTATTGTATATTACATATATTACCTTAATAATCTAGTTGCAAACGTAGCTGCATTTTGTTTAAACATTCCAGTATTACTCGGTAGATGAAATTAGTTTATCGCTGTTCATATTTTAAAAAAGTCGACGAACAATATATAAATTTATTGTCAATTTATACGCAAATAAGATAAATAAAATACATTATTGTAAACTAAAATTAACGATTAAACCTTCTTAGATTTGGAGTTTTTATCTAAGCAAAAAAAGCCAAAATCACAATCATGGCTCCCTGTCACCAGACATCAAGGAAAATTCTAGGATGATTTCTGAAATTCTTCCCAAAATCCACATATATTCGTCTTCATTCCTTTCATTTAAATCAGCCCTTTGGATAACGGGAGTTTGGTAGCGACTATGCAGCCCAAAGTGATCGCCACTATAGCTTCTCCGCCTCCTCCTCCTTCTACCAAAGCCCCGACCAGCAAATGCAGTTAGGCCTAGTCTCCCCAATCCGCCAAAAGCCAAATAAATTAATGGAATTATTGCAATTAAGCTGTAGTAAATGCTAATAGCAATTCTAGTTCCAAAGGGCAACTGACTCAACTGAACCATGAAAGGTGAGCTCTGTATTTGTACCACTGGCTGTTTTACTGCTGACTCTGCGTTAGCCAATTGGAGTTGCTTCGTGTATGACTGCAAAATGTTTAGCAAATTTACAGGCGTCTTGGGATAGTATAAGCCGTCCTCTGAACCTGTGCTGTTATCGAAAATGGTTGAGGACGCTATCATGGCCATAGCCAACTTTGATAAAGGGATTTTAGATGATATTCGCTTTTTGTTGGGAGTAGTAGTGGTAGTGTTGCTGCTTGTAGAATTGTAACTGGTCACTTCAGTTGATTCAGTATTTTCTCCGCTATTCCAGTAATATTCATAGTACTCCTCAGATTCGCTTGGTGGGGGTGTGCTGGTGGTGGTTGTCGTTCTAGCTGTAGTGGTAGTTGTCGTTGTGGAAGGCTTGGTTTTATGTTTAGTTTTGTTTCGTCCTGGCTTTGGCCGTTTCTTCCGTTTGTCAAAAACGACAACCCCATGAGGATGATGCGGATTGCGATGATGACGCGGTGGAGTGGGTGTTAGCGGCATGGGAGGTTTTGTTGTTTTCAATGGTTTCAATGGTTTTTTCGTAGTATTCCGTGCTACTTTCTTTGTTGGTCGGTTTGTCGTAGTTGATGTTAATCTATTTTTGGAAACAGCTATTAATCTTGTAGGAACTTTCTTCAGGATAGGGTATTTGATGCGATTGCCTCTTGACGTCGATCGCAAGGGAGCAGCTTTAGTTGTAGTGCTAGTTGGAATCGAGGTGCTTGACCGTGTAGCTTTGGGCTTGCCAGTTATATCATTCCTCACCACTTCAAATTCATCATCGTAAGCATTAATAGTGATTGACTTTGAGCTGGTTTCTTCTTCGTCATAAAAATTGCCAATGTCTCTTGTAGATGACGACAAGGATTCATATTCCCTCTCCTCAGCATCGTCCTCCGTGCTTTCTAATATCTTCTCTGCTAAATCAGGCAAAGATGAAGTGGAAAGCATAGCGTCGTATTCAGGTTCCGGTAATATTGCATTTTCAATCGAATCCACAGCGGTGGAATCAGTTATAGGTTTACTTGGTTGCGTCCTGCAAGTCAACAAGCACGTAATCCAAATTGTTATAAATAACTTGTGTAATAACTATGAATGATAATTATTTAACAAAAACCTACTCCTCTGTGATATCCTGTTCCTCAGACTGAATGACAACACTTTCAAAAGTCCTATTCTTGTGATTGGACTCTGTGCCTTGTGTAATTGCCAAAGAGTTTGATTGAATGGTCAGTTCAGCAACATTGCTTGGACTTGAAGTAAGATTTTGTATATTATTATCCTTATCCGCACTGAACATTTCACTTTTACTGCACTGACCCTTCAAAGGAGTCAAGATTATGGCTAACACACAAACAGGAATGCAAGTCCAGGAAAGCAATCTCCTTTTCTCTTTGTTCGCTACTTGTCTTAGGCAGAAGCGGTTCCGCATTGTAAATGTAAAATATATTTGCAACTCATCCTATCTTTATTACTGTAATGAAACTTTAGATTCAAAAGGGGAGAGCTGTCGAGTGCGTTCCAACGCATTCTTTTCACTCAAATAAGCTTGGCTTAACTGATTCTCCGTAATTTATATGAAGTTTGCCAAACTAAATATAAAGGATTCGTTTCTGCTCAATCGAGACTTGAAAGGTAATCACGTTAGTTAAATGCAAATAGTACAAAGGTAATTTGCCACGTTGGATGCTAAAGGAAGTAATAATGCGTCGTATTAGAAAGATCCACAACAATGAAACAAAAATGAAAATAACAACGCATCCTTTGTCTCACGCTGGTAGGGAACAAAGAGACTCGCCATTTTGCAGATTCATGGTCGTTTATTTGAAGCCTTTACGGGAAAATTTCACTCTTCATCATGAACACTTTTTCGAATTCATCAAACTTTGTTTTGCGACAGTTTTTGTCTTTTTGTTAAGCGTGAGAGATGCAACCATAGCCAATACCCCATGTATGCTTGTTCATCCACCGAAACGGCTAAAAACAAATTTTGAAGAGTTTATTAGAAACACTGCTAGTTATCAGTGGGATAAAAAGAAATCAACACGTGTGTATTTTAAAATAAGTATGATAAATGTATATTATGTGCTAGTTGTTCCACTCAAAGTCGTGGCGTTATATCCGCATTTGTAGGGATGTGTTTGGTTGCCTTTTTAACGGTGAAAATGAAATTTGGAGGCAGCAAAAATGTTGATATGTAGGTCAGATAATCTGACGAGAAACCGTGTTTACTGTCAACAGATAATAAAATCACCAATCAAGGAAAATTCACATTGACTTTTATATTTTAAAAAGTCTTTCAGTAGTGTAGCACTGCATCAGTACGTAACGATTTAATATATTGGGTATATAGTAAAGTTTTCTAGAAGTTAATTTTACGATAACAAATAGTGGTGATTGGGGATAACAGGATTACATTTTAGTTTTACATACAATATAGCCGCTGACATTGACACTATTATTTTATGCACTTAAGTGGATTATATTTGGCTGTATATGTACAACACGACAAATAGTATCATCGTTAAAACCACTTACTTTTACAGATGCAAAAAACATTTAAAAGTAATGTTTACATTATACTATTAGTACCTTAAAATTGCTAGACATTGACTGACATCAAAAACTATCTCTAGAAACTTATAGTTTTACACACATTTAGGTACAAATAAACCATTTCCTTCATCTTAGCTTTTTAGATATACTCAAATGATGTTTTGAATCTCAGGGATTATTTATCCTTCTCATATTTTTCGAATATTTGACTACTCATTAAATTCATTTATATCGTACTGAGGTGGCACCAAAACGTGAAACTGGCTAACTCATGTCATTTCTTAGAAAACGAGCAAACAATTCGTTCTTCATATTCTACTCATCCACTGCATTTAATTGCTTAAAAATTCATAGGGCTAGTGTGCACCTACATACTACATACAAGTGTAATAGTATTTACAATGAAAGCAGAGTCGACCAGTCTGTTTTAGATGAAATTAAACTAATGGTATATAGGTTCATGTCCATCATTTGTCATTGGTATATGTTTTAAATAATTTGTTTAAAGTTTCACTAGTACCATCCTTTTCCACCAAACACACACAAACACCTTCACATAGTTCACATTCAACAACATATGCATACCTAATACAGATTTTATAGTTGATATCAATGTACTTTATTTCGTCCAGCCGTATTCATGACCAGAAATATGGAACTTATTTCAGCAACAAAATCTTTGATGATATTATCTGGGAACAAAAATAAACATCTAATACATACATAACCACGCTGTCACTGTCACTATCTCACAATCATTAGAGAATTATAAAAGTTTCCAATGACATGCTCTGAAAAGGCATAGCAAATTTTTTTGCCTGGTTCTATTTCAAGATTGCGTGTAAACGACAACAAATAACGAATACAATATTAATGAATATCTATACAATGATAGCAGTAGTATTATTAAAATTAAATAAAAATCTACAACAAAATATTATTGCTAATCACAGATGAATCGATTCATAATCATATACATGTGCGGAGAATCGTCTGTTTGTCCATAACACGGTTTTCTGAAAATTCATTCTTTACATAATTGTTTGGTGCACATTATGTACCATAACTGTGCATGCTCGAATTGATCAGTTATTTAACTATTGATTACATTAAATACATTATGTAAACATTGTAAATTATCAGAACAGAACCCCTTCATTTTCAAGATACAGTGAATCGCTTTGCTTCTTTCAACACAAGATATAGATAGTATAAATAGTTAAATAAATAAGTTACATCGGATCGGATGTTTAACATTACTTTGTTAACAACTCAGCTTTAGCTAAACAAAACTATACTGTGAATAAAAATATGATTGACAATCAAATCTTCTAGCAACTTAATCAATTTTCACAGTTGAATAAATTTTTCGTACAAAATATGAGCTCCCGACGTAGCCAACAGTACCACACATGATTCCTAGACCGAGGCTGAACAATGCCATATGACCGAAGTAAAAGGCAGTTTGAAACAGTCCATACATCCTATTAGAGGGAAAATAAGAGGAATTTGAGAATAAGCATTGTGAATTTTGAAAACAAATTGCATTGATTATGTAAATCTTACTTAGTCTTGAAGATGAAATAGTAGATTGAGTACAAGTACACATAGCCGGATGTAGAAGCTGCAGCAAAGAAGGAAGTCCATTGCCACCGATAGTCTTCTGCATTCAATAAGAAATATGTGCACACAATGGTAACACAAATTGTAACCACCAACAGAATCAAGAAGACGAGAAGCATGAATCCATATACGTAGTAGATTTTGTAAGCCCAGAATGAAGTAAAGATGAAATACCTTTTGTAAAAAAAAAATATTAATATTAAATACAGAAACCAACAACCAACATTGTGGCAGCAGTTAATAATAATGCATTAAAATATTTACATTTCAATAAATATAGATCCGAATGGCAAGACCCCTCCAAGTGAGACAATGATTGCTGGTTCCATATACCACTTCTTCTCAGGAATAGGCCGTGGAACTGCGTTTACTCTGCAAGGATAATCTGCTTGGCCTCCCAAGTTTCTACCCAATACTGTTCCAACGAGGGTTAATGGCAGTACAACGAACAACACGATACATGCAACGGCAACCTACCAACAATAACCACAAAATACGAGTCATGATTTATGATTCATATTATGCACCCCTTTATCCAATCATGAATATAACGTGAAGTAAACGTACCATACTCCCAAAAGGTATAGCTCGAGATGCGTGATAGTAAATGGCTATAAAATTGATAAAAAACGACGTTCCACAGACAACGGCGGGCAGTAACGCCACAGAGCACAGCATTTGACGAATCCAGCGCTATACAAAGTTGAATTTTGTTAGAAACTTTCATTGTTTGCTACACTATAGTTTATATACATGTTGCAAAATAAATACCTTTCCACCCATTTGTGCATAGAGACTTGCACCGAAATAGCCATTGATTGGAGAAGTAGCAGCATACACGAAAATTGCGGTGGACAGTAGTGAACCCCTTTCTGTGTAGAGTTCACCTAAAATGGTGAACAATATCACGGCCACAGTTACTACTAGAAGTTGGCAACCTGTTCCTAACAGTGCGGAAAACAGCAATGGCTTTGCTGCAGGTCTAAATACGTCCCCATGTACCTGCTTCCATCCATACTCATCACCTAAATCGCGATCCTAACATAGAAGAAACGCACCATGTTACATTTTCTGTTTGATAACTAGTAATTAGATAAAAGTCAATGACATACCATATCATCCATTTCCTCATCTTTAGCATATCGAGCGTAGTCTTTGCGAAGTGTCCTCATTAAAATCATTGAAACTAATCCAACGAGGAAGATGACCATCATAAAACTGTTGAAAATGGAAAACCAATGAATTCGGTGTTGGAAGAAGTTTGGATCCAAATACTTGTCGAAACGATCCTCGAATTTTGTCTTTGATGACTTCCAGTGCACTTCATAGCTGAAAGGAATTTTTGCACCGGGGGCAAGTAATACCTTTCCCTCGGTAGTCATATTCACATCAACAATTTGATTTCCGTTGAAAGCCAAATCAAACTTTTTATGACTGTAGATGTAGTATTCGCCCTTTGTATCATCTGCTTCTCCAACGACACCCCAAATCGGCAAATCATCCACGTACATTTGATACCAGTATCGATTCTTCACTGCATACACAAATGCCTTCAACTTTTCTTCGTTTAGTTCTATTTCACAGTAGACAGTTGCCGGAGTATCAGCTACAAAGCAATAAATTATATTATAGTTTAATGCTAAATACTATAATTCTGCAATGCGCACGGAGAATATTAGGTAGAAGATTATGGCTTACATTTGAAGTCTATACTCAGCCCAGAATATTCGAGCTCAAAACCCTGTAGGGCTTCCCCTAAAGTTTCATGATAGTGACCTATGACTTCTTTTGGACCCGCACAGAACGGTAGTGAGTAGTAACTGTAGGTCTCTTGCCTATTGTGGTATGGACCCACCGTATTCATCCATAAAACTACTTCTTCGTTGTCTTTGTACTGTTAACAATAAACATATAATTTTAAAAATAATACGTTAATGTTCTGACGAGCTTAATCGAGAATCACTACGTAAGCTTTTCAATGATTATGTTTAGAGGAATCTTACCGTATGCGTATGTTCATCACAATGTAGTCTTCCAACACTGATAAACAGTACAGAAAAGAGGATAAGGCGACGGGAACTCATCATGCTGGTAAGATTGGCAAAACGCGTTTCCAAATGCCAATTTCAAACCAACTGAACAGATATTTTTGCAAAATTAGCTTATTGTTAATGTGGACATTCAAATTTCAGTCTTTAAAACTTTACATCAGCTTCTTTTTTAAACGCATTATCTTGAAATCTGGAAAAATCAAACATAAACAATAAAATGATTAGTGAAGCAATAAACACAAGTACTCAAGTACTAAATTGGAACACAACACTAAAATGAAATGTTACATCGATTCCGCATAACTGTCACTGCAGTAAACTATGACTAATCAAAGAGGACGACTGTGATTCATTTAAATTTATTTATGATTCCATGGCAACTTATAAAGTTATTTAAAACAAAGGCGACAGTTATTTACCGTTGGCTTCATCTTTCCACAGCCTCGCGCAACCACAATTTTTATTGCAACTGACAAGTTATATTAGATATTATTTTTTTTAAATTAATTATTATTGTAACTAATTAGGTTTCCGGCGGTCCGGTAGCAGGTTTATGGCCATTATACATACACAATAAGTTTTAAAAAGTCACAGCCGGCTACTATTGAACCCTATTTTCAATAAAATGCTAAATAAACTGGCGAAATAGATCGCAATCTGTTTTACTGAGAACTGAGATAACACTCATCGCTACTGTTAAAAATGCAAAACCCTACACCTACACAATATTGACACGTCTGCCTTGCTAAGCTCACTAAATACCGTCGTGATTAGCAGCAAATACGCTGCCAACTAGTTTTTGCTTACATGAATGTACTATCATCACATCATATGCCACCGCAAGCTAGAGCAAGAGATGAAACGAAAGCGATATTTAAACATATTATGCATAGGTACCTATTTAATCCTGGAATTGGAGTTTGATGGATGCTGCGTTTAACGCTAACGCCAGCACTTTGAGAAGAAGCAGATCACTAGATCCTGCCAAGAAAATTCACATTGAGAGCGATCCAATTTTTATTTTATTCAGTGGACACGTGGATAAATACCGTAAAAGAGCAAGTTCTGATCTATCACACTTTAACTAAACAGTAAATCTATTTCCTGTCATCCGCTCCTTTACATATCTTGTTTTAACCGCATCTGGTGTCCGGTTTACAATTAAACTACTTTGACACAGAGTAAACAATATGCACGAATTACAGTTGACTTGAACTAAAAATCGCACTTCATTCAAGAATAAAAATTCGCACTTGTCAGTTTTATCGATCTACTAAATTGGCATAGACTTGCTTGTGTTTACACTACCACATCTGTCTTTCCCCATTCCCGATACAGAGATTAGCAAGTAGAGAAAAGGGTTGCAGTACTTGATGATGATGATGATGATGTTTGAGAAAGTAAGTTTGGAATTTTATTTTTTTGCAACACACATCGGGTAATCGGAAATCCTGTAAATCTCGAAACATATTTATGATTTATAACCCATTCTGTATAAGCAGTTTTTAAATAATCAGCAGCATGCATGCATTCATATAGACAGCTACATTTTTATCATTAATATGTATTACGAATATTACACTGAGGAATCTTTATGTGCTTTACACGTCAGCTATAATATGCAGGATTGTAGGATGTGTAGTAGTGGTGGGATGAAAAGGAAACATAACTTTTTACGTGGCTTCACTTTACCCACTAGAAAATATTATTTGACATAAGCATAAAAACATGGCAAGGCAGTGCACTGTTGAGAGAAGTGGAATAAGTGGATGCAGTATGTAGTAGCGTAAAAAATGGTGAGTAGAATGGAATAGAGAGCCAGTGCCAGAAAAAAGTGGTTGCCGTGTCGGTACGGTAGAGCTGTAGTCGGCAATCGGCATTCGGCTTTTCTCTCATCATCCTCTTGCGTTCGCATTTCGTTGGTTTCGTAGCTAGATGTCTTTGAATGAATGAATGGAAATGATGATAAGCTTTTTAGTCTCTGGCTAGGCAAACAGGCATACATTTTTCATGGGCAATTTTTTATTCAATTGAATCTCTTCTTTGGCTCTCCTTCTGACAGCCTAATTTTAAAAACTCATTCTCTGCTGTCTTTATAAACTTCCGTTGTTTGGGCACAAAGAGTTTCGGAACAATAATGCATTGATTATGATTAAATGTCGAGTATTGAAATGATGATTTCGGTGAAGTTCATGAAAATGATCTACAGACACTCTTGCTGGAAATTGCAATTCCAATTAAAACAATGTATGAACAGTTCAACACTATTTTCCCCTACTATTATAAAATTCATGTGAATTGTAAATCATAATTGTCATTTAATTACGTTTATATTCATGTTACAGCCATTAATTACAATTAACAGGTCGTTATTCAGACATTTATCATGAAATATTGTTTACAACAAGGACACTTCAAACTTCATTTTGAATACAACTACAAATTAGTAACTTTTCTTTAGTAAAAACTAGTGCAATCAACATCACAATAGGGTTTCATTTGCATCACTTATAACTTTTACAATAACGTAATAATAATACTTTCTAGGCATAGTCTAATGCATTTTCTCTGTCGACATCATGCTCCCAATCTAATTGCTCACGAGATATGTTTGCCGCATTTCGGGAACGCCGACTTTCACCCATTTCATCCGCTTGCTTATTTCCAGTGTCTGTAGCATTTAATTGTTCCGAGTTTTCCCCACACGGTTGCATATCACGTAAAATTTCCTGGACTAGAGCCTTGTACTCTCTATATAATTCAATATAGTCAAAATCATCCTTATCATAGTCACGTTCACTATCCTCTGCTGTAGGATCACATTGATTGAGCCAAGTCACGCTTGGCTCTACTTTGTCTTCTCTCAAGACCCCGGAGTTGGGATTTTTAAAAATTGTCGAGGTGCTACTCAAAAAATTGCCGGATACATCGTTATTTCCTGCAGTGTCATTGAAGATTGGGGTTGGTGTGGCTGAGCTTTTACATTTAGATGCAGCAATGTTCCCACAATTTTCACAATATATTGGCAGAGGTTTCGGGATGTGAACTGATTTTGACTTTTTACAAATAGGACAGGTGACCTGGATTATTTGTGTCATACAAGAACTTCCTTTCCTCGTGTTTCTTTCCCCATTACCCACTACGCTTTTCCTCGAAGAAGATGGTCGCGTGGGAGGCTTGTCAGGAACCTTATCCCCTTTGTCAGTAGACCCTGACTTGTCGCTACCTTCACTCTTCCCGTCTTTATCTGAAGATCCTTCAGTATTTTCCTTCGTACCATCGCCAGTCTCTGGTTGACCACCTGGATCAGTAGTCGTGGGCAAACCACTCTGAAAGTCCTACCCGTTGGATAATTACAATGATAAATATTAACGCTAAATATTTTGCAGAGGCTCTACAGAGTGTTTGTAGGATTCGTAAAGTATACAGAAGGCCTGCGGACCATTATTGTTTGTTAACTCACCGTGGAAGAGGACAAGGCATAAATCATCCCAATACTGGCTGCTGAAACTAATAACGGTAGCTCATTGAAAAATATGACACACCAATCGGAGGGGTCTTTGATTTCACTCATTGTGACATTCTCTGCTTTGCCCTCTATGCAATCTCCGTCCACACAGTCAAGTTGAGTTGAGTCCATATCTACGTAAGTTTTACTGCAGTACTATAATATGTTTTGTAACATAAAATGGTGTTAACTGGAGTGGACATGTCAATATCGTAGTAACTTTCTTGATTGCCTTATGAATACGTGACGTACCCGAATTTTCATATTATGAATCCAAACAAGTATATCATCATTTTCACATATTCCCAATTTCAGACAGTCTGTTGCATAACTGATCCACTCCCACCATGATGACAAGTAGTATTCTAACCCCGTGTATATCCCCATACTTATAACGGTTGGTCCCCAGAAAGAATCTTGATCAAACAGCGGATTTCCGTTGAAAATAACCGAAATCTTGTTCACATAATTTTTTACAATCTGGCTTAATAAAACTGATGGACTGGACGCACCAAATATTGCCAGCATATATAAGATGAGTTTCTCAGATTTACAAAATATATCAGTGCCACAGGTTTGCCATGATTTTTGAATTTGTGCATAATGTAACGCAAGACCGAATGATCCTGCCGTTAAAACCCTATTAAAAAATCCAGAGGGCCCTACGTTTCCTACTGCAGAACCTGGTAAATTGGAAGCCATCTTGGGAGAAAATATTTTAAGGCAAAATATATTAGATTCCCTTTATAACAATCTCCCAAAATCCTAAAATATGAAAATCCTGGGAACATTAGACCAAGGATATTAGATAGTTAAATGGATCTTCCCTCCACGTGTTATTTTCTTGGAAAAACTGAAGCTGGAAAGAATTT
>JAQIXX010001578.1:0-32112 GCA_034700605.1 Willowsia nigromaculata
TCCTATTTTGTCGATTTTTTGTGCATATTTGCATGCATATTTTCTCAGATTTCGTGCATATTTCCTCTTTCTCTGGTAATAAGTGTGGTTGGTTTTCGCATGAATACATGAGTGCATGCATGTATGTGCAGGCAAAAGAGGGGAAACGCAAAGAAAGGGAGAGAGTTTAGTCTAAAGTAAACAGAGTCAAGTTAACAGCCCGACGTTGATGACGATCGTGGCATTACATTTTCCGAGGAATTAATATTGGTTAGTTGGTCGCAGTGAGTGAGCGCATGGATCGTTGAAAGTGTTATAGTGTATGATGTATGGCGCATTTCCTTTATGAAAAGTTGTCTCCTTTTTTTCATTTGAATAATAATATTCATTTGAATTCCAACACAATTCGGCAATTTTTCTTGCTTGTGATCGATTTATGATCAAAGCACTTCTGGAAGCTCATTGAAGGTTATACACTCGATAGGTAATTACTACAACCATAAATATGATTAAAATATTTATTTAAATTTGTTTAAATAATACGGAGAGGAACACAGTTAGCTGGGATTTGTAAATTACTTCATCTTTTATTTATAAGTTGCGTCAGATATTCTTGAATGCTTTGATATTTTGATTTGCACCCAAAATTGGTATAATGTTTTACTATTATTTGAGATTAGTTGTTGTTTTTCTACTTTGTTCCCTTAAATTGCCATTTTTAGTAACAACTACAGAAACATGTATCCGCTAGACATTCGAAGAAAGTGTGCCAACTGCTTTTGCACTGTAAACTAGAGTGTTTCCTCCTTTGAGTTTGATCAACTTCTTTGAATTTTAAATTACAATTTTTATAAAATATTACGCAAATTTGGGCTTGAATTAGAACTTTGTAATGCTTAAACTGTAATTTCCTCTATTTACCTTTTTCTTCAAAAACTACTTATAAAATAAATTCATTGAACTCAGGAAGAGTAAAAAGTAGACCAAGTGAGCTTAGAATCTAGTAAGTATCGTACACTTAACATTTTTTGCTATGGAATACCAACATGTTAAGCCATGTCTGCAGTGCCTCCCTTCCTGGAAGTAGAAAGTAGATTGCTACAAAGCCTGTTAGGCAAGATTAATAATGTTTCATAATACAAATAAAACAAAAAAACTCTAATTTCATTAAAATGTTTACTGACTACAGTCTTATGAGTACAATGGGTTCATGTTTGTTGTTGTATTAAAAACAATCGCGACAAACCTTTTTAATATATTCAATGATCAATAGCACACAATACCATACAACAGTTTGGCTATACATATTTACTATTTATGCAATATAGACTCCTGTGGATGTATTTTGGCTAGGTTTAATATAATATTTTTGTAGTTTGAGAACAATAAAAAAACTTCTTAGAACCTCATTTCAACAGCTTATAATATTTGGATATGCACCATACGGAATTTATTAGAGTTTTGAATGAGTTAAAATATACAAAATGAAGACGCACGAACGCAAAAGCTTTTATTCATTATCAAACTTAAACTAGCTCGTTTCCAACTTTCCTAACTATATTAACTCAAAGTTATTCCAAAACGAGGTAATATTCCGTTTTAAACTTGTTTTATAGTTTCCAACCTACTGTTCCATCATAAATGGAAACTCGGTCTTCCCATAATAACATATTAACAGCTTGTGCATATGTGCCACATTAAACGAAGTTACATCACTTCCGGGAAATAAAAATCCTCCTGATTTAGAAACTACATGGTCGGAGCACAGTACACAAGAAAAACGCATTTGTGGGATTCACGGCCTCACCTAACTTGTTTTATTTTGTGCCCCCTGCTTGTATCAGGATCAGTCAGCAGTAGTCATACTAATAGCAGTACTCGGAGAATCCCACCATCCTATTTTTGTCCCGTCTACTAACACATAGGAATTGTGCTGGTGACTTACTCAAAAAACGAGTGAGCAGCTACAGCTAGTCAAAGAGTTACTCTGTGTAATTTCAAGCGGGAAAGGAAGATAGAGAGAAAGCGTGAGGGGAAGAGAAAGGCATTATCGTTATGAAAGGATTGTGCTGGCCTGCTGCTGCTGCTGCTTCTGCTACTACTAAGACATTATCATAATGCAATCCAAGTAGTGGGTGAGTGAGCTCTGCTGCTGCTGCTGCTCACGCATGAGCCCTCGTGTACTCAAAATGCTTCCTTGTCTTTTTACATTCCACTCTAGAACAGCCAGCTATAGCACATAGTTGTGAAACCCAAAGGGAACATTCATGAATCACTACCGTACACGTTTTTTTCCATCTACCTATTTCTACATTCCAAAATTTGCAGGAATGCTGGTGTTACATTACAAGTGAACGACTCTGTTCATCTGCCTGCTAGCGCCACATCTGCTGGATGTTTTAGATGGATGGATGGATAGGTTACAGTTAAGAAAGTGAACTGGTTCATTTCTCCATCTTAGCAGTAACTTGCAAACCAGCCACTCGAACAGTTTCTTATTTTTTTGCAGGATTTCATGTACGTACCGCCTGCGAGAGTTCTTCATCCGTCCAAAATACCACCACAATGAAATAATATGCTGTCTTTTGCTCTTACGAGAGGAAAAATAAAAAGGAAAACAGACACTCGTTTCCTGTCTCTTTCCATTCTCATTTCCTGTTCTTGCTGTTCCTCTTCTTGTCCTTCCTCACCAACGGGAAGAATAACATGAGAATATAATGAGCTAATACGTACTCACATATGTATAGATCCCACATTACGCAACGAATTCATATCTACAATACAGACGCCACTTTCCTTTCCTTCGTTTTCATTTCATTTTTCAATCAGCTATTCCATCATGCATATAAAGTTATGAACATATCAATTTTTAATAAAGAAAATATATAAGAAAGTACCCAATTCCTCACACAATGGTGCTATCCAAAAGTACATGCATTCATCCTATTCCGTGTCTTTTTGTTCATCATTTTATTTAATTCACTCTTGGAAAACACTTTTCTCTTGATTCAAGTCTCAATTTTTTGTTCAATTTCCTTCTTTAGGGAACATGGTGTAAGGTTTTTTCATGAAACTTGATACTCACAATCAGTCAAAGTTCCAAAATTAGTCTGAAGGAAATTTAGTCGAATTTTTTAAAATATATACGCAACAATAAATCAATCATTTCAATGAATTATGCATTTTCAAATATTTGTCCAAGTAATGAACTAAATATAATAAAATGCTGTCACAGTGTGCATTAAATGTCATACTATATTGAAGAGGAAATCGGAACAAGAATCCTACGACGGTGAAAGCAGCCCATGAAAAATAAATTAATGAAGCTGGAGTTGGTTGCGGTTGCGATCTAGTAATACTCCTGTGTTTTCATGCATGCATATTATTACTCCACTTCACTCACTCCTACAACCTTCCTCGCACAACCGTCTCCCTATACCCTCTCACTCAACTCCTTTAGCAAACATCATAACGCGTAAGAGTAGAAAATAAAGTTGAAGTGAAAAAATAGTAAACGACCAAGAAATGGCTGGAAGAGTAAGAACAAGAACTCGGGGAAACGACTTGAATTGAAAAAGTTGGATACACATATTGCGTTGATTTTAAATACCCTGCTGACAGCATAAGTAAAATGCTAGAGAATACAGGCTACATACCTAAATATATCATTACGTGAAGCTCATAATATTTTATGCATTAACTTTTGCACTGAGGTCTGCCTGGTGACGATGACGATGGGAGTGAAAAAGCAGTTAAAATATGGCTCCTATTATTAGGTATATGTATTTACCCTAAGCAATATTGTATGATAAACAGAGTTCTTCTTGAGTAAGGGTATCATGTGTTCCACTTCATATGACAATTTCTTTGCAGAGACTTTAATTCTTTAGTAGCAGGTTATTTTTTTTTCAACTCTGATCCAGCTGGAAAGAAAGAAAGAGAAAAAAGTATTAAATGAAAAATTACGACAAGGAATATGTCCAACGTGGTAAGCTTTCAGTAGAAAAAGCAAACTACCAGATTTTAGGTGGCGGTTAATTAAAGGTAGGTTATTTATTGTCGGTCATTCCCTGTCCACATTCATTGTGATCTTTTATACTATATCTTTTGGAAAACAATCACGACTTACCTCAAGTGCATGCGTCACGTCATCACAGAATATGCGACTTCCTTGTAAGTTTTTTCCATTCTCGTTTGTTCTCTCTGCTTTAAGTTTGCTTTCACTCTTTTCTTCAGTCCTCTCAATCCCATTAGACTTATCATGCATACATTAGGAAGACGGCGAATAAATTAATTTATTCGCTTTTACTTTTCTTTCTAGATCTCCAGACTGTAGACTGATCTAAAGTGCTTACATGGAAGTCTGTTATCCAGCAAAGATCCACTAGCCTCCAACCACCACCATCATCATTCATTCATTCAAAAAAACTCCACGAGGCTCCCATCAAAAATTTGAATGTCACTTTTTCTAAGTATTGTCGTGTTTGAGTTGAGGGAATAGTTTTTTTTAAGAGACAGAAATAGAGAAAAAGAGAGAGAGCAAAATGAGAAGAAGAAGAAAGTGAAAAAAGTTGACTTAGGAGACCGATGTCTATTCAAATGTGCCATTTTTTGCAAAATATATATAATGCTGTAAGAGGACTGATCTCAAGAAAACGCGGTTTTGCAAAGTGTGCTAAAAAGTCGGAAAGAAACTCTTTTAATATTATAGTCCGCCTTTTTGACGCGATAGAAACACTTGATACTCGCTTTTTTCTCTCTTTCTCCATTCTCTGCGCTATGCTCTCATCCAAAAATTTTGCACGCTTACTACGTTACATAATACATTATGCATACATTCAAGTGAAAAAATAGCATCCGCTCGCATCCAATGTTTTCCAATTTTGCAACCATTTCATTTAATCTTCCTTCTCTCTATCTCTTGCATCTTCCATGTCTTTTCTTCCTTGCCTCTTGCAAATCAATGGAAATCAAATTTTAAAATGAATTATTTCTTTTGATTATTCCACCCAGCCGTAAAAAATCTTCAGTGCTCATTAAAAATTAGCAACGGAAAAAAGTAGTTTGTCGTTAATTTTAAATGGAATAAAACCGATCCATAATGAGGTCACCACCAAACATGCAGACACACAGATTCTTTCTCCTGAGTGTCGGTTTCGGTGGAGGAGGATCACCCGGATTATTTTTAAGGGCAGTTGGAGTAGTCGTGGTGGTGGTGATTGTGGCACTGGATATTCAAAAAAAGAGTAGAAAAATGTAAGTGTGAGGACCAATGAAAATAAGTATTATGCCTCTCTGGAGAGCACATTCAAAGATTTATGTCCTCGTACAAATTATTTATAGTGTGGTGCACAGCTTGAATTTTTAAGTGGCCCTATGAGCTCTCCATCTCTCTATCCTACAACCACCCCGCACTATAAGATCATCATCATCAGTCTATAGTCCAATATAACGGTTTTTACTCTCAGCGTTTTATCCAACTGATAAAAAATCTCACTCATACAATATGATACCCCAGATATACAAAACACATTATCCGTTGAGTGAGAACGTATATCTGCGTGTCTCTGTATTGCATTTAATGAGAGCCTCTTGCTGACTCAGCTCAACTCATGATACGTGGCTGCCTCATAGCAGTCCAGTTTGCTGACTCGGTCTCCATCCTTCTTCCGTCGTAGAGATTCTTTTTTTAGTTCTTGTTTTACTTTTTGCATAATGCCATGAAATCGACTGTGTGGTTACATAATATAATTTATTAAAACGTACACTATCAGGATTCCCATTGTATCGGTATTTTTAGTCATTAGTCATCATCATTTATCATTAACTCATGCTAGATTGCTGACAAATACTTTATGTGGCTGCCCAGTGCCCACTGACCCTATCTGTATATTTTTAGCTTCATATTTTGCGCAATATTTCAAGCGGTTGAAGCCTTTGCCATATAAAGCTTAGTGTATACGCTTTAATTTATCGAGGTTGTAAAATCATCCTCAGAAATAAAGGTGCTTTGATCCCAGGATTTCTTCTTTTTGAACTCTTTTACACAGTTTTGAATTTTAAAACTACCGTCGATCTCTGAGTCCAGATTTGCAAAAAATATTTGCAGATTAGATGAGATTAGAGCGCAGCCACTTTTGCTTTTTATGTCAGTGGTTTTTAGCGAAGAATCTGTATAGGGATTATAATCATAATCGCCAAAATACATTAATTTCTCTCCCTCCAGCTCTACCCGTTTTGCTAGAAGAGATGACAATAATGAGGCAAGTATGGGAAGAGGAGATATTGGTGGCACTAGGATATTTTGTCACTTGGCCACTCTGGTCACAAAATTCATTGCTAGTGGAAGAAGTGGCTGCATGAGAGCGTACTCGAGGATAAAACTCAAGAGTGCCATAAAAAGACTGCAGGAGAAATAAATTCTCATTTTGATTGTGATGCTCCCTGCGACAACATTAATCAATTACATTATCCCATGGAATGGGATGTGGATCAGCAGGGGCAACCAATTTTCCCCTCTTTTCATCTAATATTATAACTTTTATTATTATTATCAGCATGGTCATTCTATCCTATTAATATAAATATTAAGGAGTCAGAGATAAGCACACAAGTTATCACCAACGGTGTATAATTTCCAATGATGGCCAGGGAAGCATAAACTTTTTTTTTGCTATAAAAAAGTCCACAACTTATTAGATTTTTTTGCAAAAGGGAGCCTTCTACCGCTAGGGACCACGTTCGTTAGGAAACTAAACGAAGACAAAAAATTAGAGGACACACCGTGTGCAATTTGTCTCCTCTGTTTTTCTTTCATCTATGTTCCCAGCAAATATTATTTACGATGGCGCCACAGGAGAACGTACCAATAGAAAAAATATAATTGCAAGATTGCCGTTTAGTATTCTAGCATGGGGAGCCTTCCCATCATCACCACATATTTTTATACCCTACTGATAACTTCGAACGCAATGACCAATACCCTCGTCAATCCCAAGTGTACTCGCTGCTTTTTCATCTCAAATTCTAGCTCCATCGAAGAGAAAAGTTGTTTAGTGCCCAATGTCCAGTATGCTCGAAAAGTGATTTCATCCCAAAGCCTTAAAGAATCATCGACACAGGAGAATAAACTTTCTTTCTTATCTAATTTTCTCTTCTAGAAAGGAAACTTTTATCACAACAAAGTTATCAAATTTCATTACAAATGTTGTCCTGCAAAAGAGCACGGTGAAGAAATAAAGAAAGCAAAAATTTTTGGGAGGAAAACCCGGTGAAAGGAAATGATATTAAGATAATAACAAACGAGGGCAGAGGGAGAAAGACAAAAAGAATTTTTACTTTAAAAGAAGGTACATATCATCATCATCCATCCACACACAAAAATAAAAGCAAAAAGTCAAGCAAATCAAATAAATACTCGACAATTCTGGACTTGTCTGTCCCTTGAAACCGCGGTTCCACTCCTGGAAAATAAAAGATGGGAAAGGAAAAATATGTACTCACAAACGCACAAGATGAATGATGTGTAAAGAATTACGGGAATTACTTTTCATATACCTACTTATTTCTCTTAGGTTTGAGAGTTTTCGTGATGGTGGTATAGATCAGCGTGCTTGATATGATTGCCCACACTGTGAGCAACAATAATAGATAGTACGACTCTACCGTAAAAAATGAAAACATTTCTTGTCCTTTTCATTAAACATGACAGTCATATACCTGAATTCGAAGGAGGTATTTACTAAGAACTGTGGACTGTGGATGTGTGTTTTTCGTATGAATGCATTTGGAAGTAAGAGATAGAACTGACTAGGAACTAAAAATAATATATTCGAGAAGTTGTGAGAGATTCATTGATATTTTTCCTGTTGCCATCACAAATTTTTTTGCGCTCCAGTCCAATGTTGAAAATAGTTGGTCGCGGTAGTCCGTAGATTTTTTTCTTCAATCATTTTTCTTCTTTCTTTTTCCTCTCAACCAATTGTCGTACAACCATCATAGATAAGAGGAGAGGCGCAACAAAGCAAAAGTGAAAGTTGAGAGACCGAACGCAAATGTCGTCAAAAATAATATTGCCCGTAGCTCCGTTAAATTCTGCCACTTTTTTTACGTCTATCTTAGGACGCAAACTTACTTTTTGAGGATGATGCGACAGAGAATATTATGTAAGAAATGAGGATATTACTTCTGCTGTTGCATCTGCTGTTATGAATCCTCATACAGGAAAAATATTTTCTAATATATTTCTACTAGCATGTTTCCCTGTTTTCTTATCATTTCTACAATCACAATATTTTTATGGGATATTGGCATTTATTTCTTCGCTACCATTTCCATGCATTTAAAAAAAGTTCTCTCGTTGATTGACTCCATCTCTTCATACACTCAATGAGCATTCTTATTCACATCTGCTTGCTGTCTGTTGAAACCTGCTGAATGTAATATACCTAACTGCTATTACATATAGCCACATTATTCATTGCCCGCCTGTCACTTAACAGTTGGCAAAAAACTACCATAAAACTTCATAAACACATAAGATTAAAAGTATTGAATTCAAATGACACAGTTTAGAAATGCATCCAGCAACCACTTTAATATCCCATTATTTATTATACACAGAACGTGCATGCATACTACGTGTTACATCACTTATATTTCATCGTACGTGTGAAAGAACATCCATGGCAAAAGAAATTATTATATGGGCAACCATGCATGAATCCTCGCACACAAGGAGGCAGCGCCTATCTCTGACAATACCTAAATAGTAGTGATGTTAGTTGTACCCACCAAATTTTCAGCCTTTTTTCTTCTATTCTGCCGTTCTTTCTCTTTCCTCACTCTTTCTATTCCTCCATCAGACACATGCACACGCTGACTAACTGACTGACTATATGAGTAAGTGATGACTGACAGACAATCGTACATACACAATACATCTAAAAATAGCACCGTATTATTTATACACATATTGCCACTTTTTTCTTCTGATGGGGAGCTATATTTTCACATATGCAAGCCAAATCAACAGAATAATAGGGCAACTCGGCTCACAACTCGTCAGTCAGTCATCCTTGCAGAAACAGAGAGAGAGAGAGAGAGAAAAGAAAAGAAAATTCCAACACTATTTTCTTTTATCGTAACCAAGTTTATTTTTTCTTTCCCAAGAATTTTTCTTCTTTTTCCGAGTTCAGCGGAGAAAATCTCATCATATTCATGCTTGGAGACACACACGTTTCACAGAAAAACGTTAAAAAATACATTTTTTTCCAAAACGAGAGAAAAATGGAATCCATAGAAGCACAGCACATGCTATCACACTCACACACACTCATGCTGGGGATTGCATAACCCAAATAATAATAATAATAATAGTAGTAGCAGTAGTAATAATAATAAGATAGATATGTTATTACATTTCTTCTGTGAGTAACTTTAGGAAAAGGGAGTGAAGAAAAAGGAAACAATGTCTCTTTCATTCCTTCCAAGACCATTATGATCCATGCCTACATATATTTCCCCCTCTTATTTATGATTGTAGTGGCAATTTGCAGTATGCACATACACACTACAACAACAGGAACGAGACATGCAGATGGTCATACAATTTTCCTCTTGTTTTCGCTCTGTTGTGATGGGATGTCGGTTGTAGTTGAAGCACTATAAATATTTGCACGGGACAAGAGTAGAGAGAAAGATGCAAACAGAGAGAGAGAGAGAGGGAGAAAAGAACGACAACAATGCAATTTAGCAGAATGTCGGTTACATTGGTCTCCTGGGATGAGGAGGACTAGCAGTGGAAGAATGGAGATAGCCTTCCTATTATTATTACACAATATAATATGTAATATGTAGACGAAGTCTAGTCAGAGGTAAAACGACATGGAGGCGGTGGTGGCAGTGGTGACGGGAGCTCTAATAATTTCCCCTTTGTTTGTTGAGAAGGGTTAAAAAAGCAGGTAAAAATGCCCGTGTGTATGCCGTTTATAGGCCATTATTCCAGGCAACAGCACGCAGAGAAACAATATTGACATGGGAAAATCTTGTGTGTGTGTGTATTGTATGATGATGCCATATTCTATGTGGATGCATGCATAAAGGGGCGAAAATATTGTGCTGCAGGGTAGTGGAAGCTGTAACAGTACTAGTGAGAAAATAGGTGTCCTGATAATAATGGGCAAGGAATGAGGCCTGCCTGTTTTTGTTTTTTTTAGTTCGATAGTTCCGCCATTATCATTTTTTCCCAAAGTTAGAAACAAGAGACTTGGAGAAACTGAGAGAGAAGGAGGCAATAGAAGGAGGGTAGTTGCAAAAAGGAATGGAAACGAAACCAGTGGGAAATGTGCGCGTATATTATCATCCATAAATAAATAAATAACTGGATGGAGAATAGGGAAAGGGATTGGAAGATTGAAGGAAATGGGGAGAGGGACACAGGACAGGAATCTCTTTGTCAAAGTCTACTTGAGAGTCGATAAAAATGGCTGAAAACTGGGTAAGGAACATAAGAACCAGGAACAAAAAAAGTAACTGAGAATAACGAAGAAAGAGGGACTTTTCAACTTTCAAAGCTGAAAAGTAACATCCCCTTTTTGTCTTCTGAATCAGACAACTGGGCTACACTAGTAGTAAAAATAATAGACGAATGCATGGAGTAAAACGATATAAGAAAGTTGCCATCAATATAGTTTCACATTTTTCTGCTTGCTGACCTCGGACAGAGAGGCAAATGAGTAGAGATTTTTCAGACGAATGGGAATGGAAAGCAAACACGTAAAACCACAACTCTCTACATTTGGACCGAGTTTCCCAAATATTCCCAAGAATGAAAGTCTGACTTTTTGTTTGCCCCTGGATTATTTGCTGAAGTAAAACCACAAATAGACTCAAGGCCCCATAGAAATCGTCAAAGCAGACAAGTCTTTAATACAGCCCCTCCACAGAGGGGAAAAGGGTCGCCATTCTGGACAGAGTGGAATGGGAGACTGAAGGATGAGTAAATGGAGAAAAGGGGTATTCTTCCACAGAGAGCATTTTCTCCTGTTTACTTTTCGGATTTATTTTTTCATAATGTAATATAATATTGTGCAAAATCTACGCTTCAATACTGCTCCACTACTGATGTTGAGACTGTTGCTGCCTGTTGAGACTAAAAACCTCTCTTTTATTAGATTTTCATTGTTTGACAAGAACGAAAAGAGAAAAAGGGATAATATTTGAATTTTATTATTTTCGCTGGGAAAAAGGCACTGAAAGTCTAAAGAGAAAACCTCTTCGCTCTCCCTTTCAGTGCTGACGACGACGATGGAATGACGATAAGTCTATGCCGGACTTGTCATCATTTACATGATGATGGTGATGGTACAAAGGGAATACATGCTATTGAAGTGATATAGGTATGTGGAAAGTGTGGGATCATCATCATCATCATCATTTGAGATGCTAACGCCAACAAAGGAGGATCCCTTGCCCAGAAGGAGTCCCCCAACTATAATATTTTATACTACCATGTGTGCTCCTCGTCATCCTCTCCCACTAATCCAATTCTTGAGTAAGGAAAGAAAATGCAATCTGCGTGGAAAACTGTGTTGTTTCAACAAAGAAACATATGTCTCCTGACTATATAATGGTTACCCTTCTTTACATTCCCATTACACATTATTTCCTTCTTTGGATTGGAATAATATTATCCTCTCCTCCCTTTCATCCCAGAGCCTCTCTCTCTCTCTCTTTGTCTGTATGTGTGTCTATCTCTGTGGTGGCCTGACTGAGAGTACACTATTGTGAGTAAAAAATAACTGGCACTCTCCTGGAATTTCAAATCATCACATACGCAAGCAGAGAGATGGGCAAGGGTTTTCCCACATTCATGCAAAATGAGCCACATTATTTTTTAAAGTAGATAAGGACATCCATCTAGTAGTGCCATCAGAAAGGGATAAAAATGAGAGAAAAGGGATCGAATGGTGTGTGCTCTTCGTGCTTACATGGCTCACATGATGAATAATGGAAGGATTGGGAGAAAAGAAAGGAATTGATACCTTTCTGGTGACATTATTTTTTTTAGAAAAAGAAAGGCGAAAAAAGAATATACTTACGTTATAAATCAAGGGAGAAACATGCAAACTTAATGTATGTCGGGGTCCATGTTTTGTGACTCCATGTAAGAAACTGAAGACACGGAAGATGGATAGTAGTATACATTTTACACGTGAGGTTTGTCTGCTTGCATGCACGAGAAAAGCACAAACCGGTTTTATTACCTTTAATAAGATTCTCATTGTCAGTGTAATACTGTTATGGCTATTATTATTACTATTAAGTAGAGCAGAAAGCTGTAGACTACTTAGCAGCCACTAAAATTTTGTAAAATCCTTTTTACAACTTTTCCTCCTCATCCTGAAAAAGTTTTTGGGTCGTTCCTGAAAATTACCAGGATTCCTCTCACTCTATTTCTCTGCCTATCTGATATTGTTATCATTTTCCTCTTCTATTATCCCTAACGTCTCTCCCCCATTCTCTAGTTCTCTTTGAGAGGAAAAGGATGAGATGGGAATCACTTTTATCTTCCCTCTTGTGTTAGTCGGGATGTGGGTATATGTATCTTTTTGTGAGTTGTTAGCTTGTCCTCGAAAATTTTGAAACAAGTTTCCAAAGAGACGTGGAGGAAGGAGGAGGAGGATACGAAGGAGACCAAAGAAGAATAACTACCATCATTATTATTATTATGGTAATGGGAGTAGCGACAAATAATAAAGCATGTCGTGTCCTGCCCTCACCATCATTCAGTCAGCGGGACAGTAGAAAAGTTGGGCAGTATCGTGTGATGATGATCATCAGAAGAGAAAACTTTTTATTTTGTCAGGGTGACTCTGAGAAAGTGTTGATTTTGTTGATGAAGGTGGTGGTGGCATCACCGCTCCTACTGGCTCGAGGAAGATGGTACAACTCGGTATGGTGGGGGGAACAGGGAACATAAAGCTACGTAATAACAATGAATAGGCTTAGATTCAGAATGACGATGATCACAATGACGTTCCTTATTGTTGTCCCATTGCTACTGTTATACTGTGTTGGTAGTGGTACGGCGTTATGTGGTGAAAGCCGCCTGGTGTGACTTATCACTTTGAGCAGAGGCTTAACGATATTAAAGCTTATTTTATTGATGACACACACACTGAGAAGAAAAAACAGACGAAACCAACATCAGAACCCCACCTCATGGAGACACAGAGAATGGAGAAGGACTACACCACCGACGAAAGTGAGAGAGAGATGAGTGTGGATCGTTTTCATCATCGTCATAACCCATTATCGTGGAGGATATATGGCGAGGAATTTATTACTAGTAATAATAATGCTGGGGAGGTGAAGACGACAAGAATGACGGTGATCATCCTTCTTCTCATCTCATATTAATCGCTCGCTCATCCTCTCTCCCTCTTATTCTGCACACCTTTCAATTTTAACAAAAGCATCAAAGCATATAGTTCCCATAAATTATTACATGTTATGCAGAGACAAAGGGAAATGATTGAGAGCACTGGCAACAAATTCAATGGTGACGGTAATGTGGAGTGTTCTTGTTGATTGGCTAATCCTTCGCATCAATATCCTTTTCAAAGCTGGTATCATGGTTCATGCAGAATGTTCGGAGAAAGCGATGCTACTCAAGAGCTCTCTGCTTTTTACAAAACGGAGGGAATCAAGATAACAGCCGAAAAATAAAGCTTGATAACAGTGGTTTTACTAGTACAACAGGAGAAGCAGCATCTTTCACCTCTTAAGAAGATTGATTGGCAGGGGAATGAGTAGTGCATCTCTCCACGGAAACTCGGAGACGCGACATCACCTTTTGTTTGAAGTAGACTGTCTGTTGAATGTCGCATGATATAAATTTTTGTAATTACCACGCCTCTTGTTTTTGTCATCATCCCGTGCTTTGTGGTGAAAGCGTTTTCCTCTCCATTTTATTTATGCCTGACTAGGGACACCGTTGTCCTCCCACTTTCCCTCCTCTCGTTCTTCAAGGCATTAGTCAAGTGTGAAAAAGTTTTTTCATGTAAGGTGATGACTCTAAAAAGTAGAAAGTCAAGAGTTGGCGATAAGTTTGCACACATCCACAACGAAATTATTGGTCATTCTATTTCGGTGTGTTGATGATGTGGTGATAAAGTCTGTTCTTATTTTCGGGCCTTTCTTTTTCTCCCAACTTTGTTCGTCTGAAGTGGGGAAAGAAAACGGAGGAAAGGATCTTGTAATTTTTTGGTTTGCGTTTTGGTGACAGAGTGAGAAACTGCCTTTTCGTTTTTTGGAAATACTATATGTGTGTATTGGTAACAGTTTGGTCTATATCTCAAGAATCGAATGTTCCTGTCGAAGTCACTCATTAGCAATATTAGCAGGTTTGGAGTAAATGTGCAGATTCCACTCTACTCACTTCATTTTCCCTGAGGACACTTGTGTAGGTCGACCAAAGGGGCAAACCACTAATTGCAACTGCTGTTGTTGGGGCTGTAGATAGATTAAATGGAAAGCTCTCGAGCTCTCTTGCCTCCTCCTTCTTTTCCCTCCACTCCAACTCTTATTTTTTCTTTACAACTTGTGACGCTGAAGTGGAAATCGGAGGTTGAAAACGAGGCGAATGGTATAATCACATTGCTTCAACTTCATCGTCTTAGTCATCAACTTCAGTCTTCTCCACACAAAGAAACCACTGCTGAAGTACCAAAGTGGGCTAATTGATGAGGAGGTCGGATACGGAGAACGTGAAAATAATCAATCAATAACAAAACATTTCCATCGAACTCCCTCTCAGCAAAAAAAAAAACTTTAGAGAATGGAAGGATGATAAAGAAGAAGGATAGACGATATTTAGTCTTCCGTTTCAGAGACAGACAGTCAGAGAGGAAGTGAGTGACGATGGATGAGTTGACATTCAAATGGAAAAGCTTGCAAACTCGTCCCTTCCTTTCTTCCGACTCCTCCTTTACAACGGACAATAAACAACGCCATTAGTGAAGATACAAGAAGGAGTAACGAGGACAGGACGGAAAACAAAGAGAACGAGAAGAGGAAGAATATGTAAAGATAAGATGAAAGAGAAAGAAAGCGAGTTTGTGAGCATAAAGTAGGAAAAGAAAATGGGAAGTGAACGAGATATCTTTGTAAGTAATTTGGTTAGATACATGACGCAACCATCCCTCTCCTCACACTCTTTTTCTTCCCTTCTTTTGAAAGTAATAAAGGAGGTTTTCTCCTTTAACCAGTTTAGCAGTGTCAGCAAAAGCGAGACAGTACATGTTCATGAACTTAACTTGAATGAGTGATGCAAACTGTAACAAGATACTTCTGCCTTTCGAAATCTACTGTTTAAGCTCATCCACATTTTAAAACTATCTGCCTCTGGCCTCACTTTCCTTTTTGTCTTGTCAAAATAGTTTTCCATGAAGATGTTATCACTCTGATTCCGCTTTTATGCTGTTTTATCAGATCCTCCAATTTGTTCACTTTCCGTTTTCATGGTAACGTTGAACATTTTCGTACAAAAGAAACTTTTGTAAATTTCTTTTTGTAGTCTCCAAAAAATGGATTAGTTTAGTTCTCGTAGCAACTCATTCCTCTAATCACTTTAGTTGGAGAGAACCTTTGTTCTCAGAGGAGTCATATTACATGTCTCCTGCTACTATCAATGGCACTGTATAAACGGAAATGGTGTGAACAAAAAGTAGACAAGGTTGACTTTTGGCTACGTTCTGTGCGTTCATTCCATGGATTCCATGTTTTACCGTAATACCAAAAGTCTCAATATTTTGCAATAAAATAGAAGGCCATTTTTAATTGAATTTTGATAAGTACACACAGCTGAAATTGTCCATTGCCGGATGAACTTCATGTGGGTGGAACCGGATGATTATAAAGGTAATATGTCGGAAATATTTAACTGGTAAAACCACAACTTGCCTGTAGCTATCTTTTTTGATCTGATGATTACGGTTTGAGAAAAGTAAAAGTAAACAACGAAGGTATTGACTGGATAGGTAATTATATTTGATTTTACTATTATTTACTTTACTACCTACTTCTTGTTCCAGTCATTTCCTCTTATATTTTTCGAATGATACCAGGGCATGATAGAAAAAATGGTATTGCCAAGCAAAGTTCATAAATGTTCCAACGATTTTAATAATAGGACCAGGATGTGTGCATTGTGGCTTTTCGCATTTTACCAAGCATATCCGTAATATTTTTGAGTTTTGTATCTGTGGAAATGTTCGTGTAGGTGGAATTTTCATGCTTCATTATCTTTTTTGTATGATATTATATTATGACATGCCTTCTACAACAGAAAACACTATCAGTCGTGTTGGCTGTTGCTACTGCAGATAATTTAATATGCGTATTGCATTGCTGGCATTTTGTGGTACGTTTTAGTAAAATAAGTGATTGCACTTGTTGTTTTTGCATGTGGCTGTGTGGGATTGTTATTATTTGTATGAAGTAATTACATATTTCACATGAAGTGAAGCATAAATATCAGGAGCAAAATCATAAAATATGCAGAGATAAAGCTTCCATAGAGAATGTCAACCGTAAATACATAGACGGTACAAATGTATCGTCAATTGTGTTTATTTTATTAGAAGAATCAATGAATCTAAAATGTAAGGTTGACACAAAACTGAATGAACGGTTTGGATGATGATGCTGCTCTGGGGGAAAATAAGAGAGTTGCCATGTCAAAATAGTAACAGTAGTAATGACATTGTCTTGTTGTTTACTTTGTAAAGACTTAAAGTGGTATGGGAGGAATTAATGTTTGCATTGTACAAGTACATTTATGAATGTGAAAGAAACGTGGTTCTGCCTATCCAATAGCATTTTCTCGTTTTGAAGTGATAACTAAACTTTTGTAGAAAATATTGACTTATTTTCCCATGAGACAATAACAACAGCACAAACGAATTAATATTATTGTCATTGAATACATGAAAATTAAATGGATGCTACATAACTGTAGGATTCATTTTAACTGTAAATCTTCACTATGCTATAGAGAGTCTTGTTTGCCAATTTTAGGGTTTACAGGGACGTGCACTAGTGCAAATAGAAAAGATTTTCGTCACTCGTGTAATACTACATTACCGTTTCAAGGACAATTTCGTATTTCTAGAAGTACATGTATCTTTTTTTGTGTTAAATACTACCGTCAAGTGTAGGCTCTTGTCACTCTTAACAGAGATATGTTATTTGTTGTATTTCCATCAGTGGAAACGCAAACAGACACAGGGCAACAATAAGGACGAGTGAACACCAAAACTCATCCTCTTGCTCTCATCGTGTTTACTTGTGTACACAGCGTAGAAAAAAAATTCTGATGAAATTTCATCTGCAAATATCCGAAGGGTACTTAGGGACTACGTTTGTTGAGTACGTTACGTATGTAGTAGAGCGTTGTTAACTTGAGTGACTGTAGCATCGTACAACCCTTGTAATACGCATATAGAGACCCTTTCACATTTCTAACTTTCACACAAAGTCATTTTGGCAAGGATGAAGTATCGTGGTGGTGGTTCTGTTGGGGATCATGATGAATTTAATTTTCCTACACTTGAAAGTAATAAATAACATTTTTAACGGGTAGAGTATCATCAAGGAAAAAAGAAAAGTAAATATAAATTAGATAAACAATTTAGCAATGGGAAGAACGCTATCATCATCAGTCATGATGTCGCAATATGAGGAGAGAGGGAATACTTAAGCCGATGATAAAAGATAAAAGGTAGTAATCCAAATGAATAAAAATGCTCACATTTAATTAATTCGTGTAGTTCGACAGACTTTAAAAAAAATTTAACTCTCTTCTAGGAAGGTAAAAATTAGCTAATCAAAATGAAAATGAGAAGGATTAGGAAGAACATAATAATATGTTGGAATGAGTGAGTCCCAGAGAGCTAGTGAGAAGGAGATAAAAGAAGTTTTTACAATTTAATCATGACTTAGTTTCTTTTCAATCCTTTTGATACTTTCGGTTTCAACAAACTTTACAATTTTTATTTCAGGAAACCATGATGACGCAGTAATAGTGTCGACATGCTGCGCAGTATACACCCATTAGGGAAGCTTGTTAAGGATTATGTGTCTCGTCTCTCGGAAATCCCAAAAAGATCTGGTGCTCACCATGAACGCCTTCATAGTCGCGCTTGAGCTATTCTACAAAATCGACTACATTTTCTATCTCTCCCAACGTTTTCTTTCATTCCATAAAAATTAATCTCAACATCTGGAGTAAGAGAGAAGAGCAGCATAAGGAATTTATTATGTGCTAATTAAACAGAAGGATAGGGTTAATAATCAGTGAAAAGAAATCTGACTGAGATTTCTCTCCCTTGTGACAAGAACGTGATGATGATCCTACTACTCCTTGTTCACTGTATTGCTTGACGACAGGAGTAAAAGCTCTATTTTTACTCAGCCACCTTTCTAAACGCCATTACTGTTACGAGCATCATTTACTCTGCTGCTATCACTGCTGCCGTAAGATTCATTACTGCTACGAGTCTTGTTGTTCTTAGAGTATTGCAGACGAAACTGTGAAAGTGTCTCTCTCAAAGAAAATAAAATAAAAATCAACCGTTAAAGTATACACGTATGTTTTTTATTCTACAGCTCAACACAGTCCCATCATCGTGATCATCACCAGCCACCATCATCACGAAAACAACAACAATTTCATAAATGAAATGAGAATGGAAAGGAAAAAGATGGGGGGTTAATGGCGCGAGAGAAAGTGCTATCACCACCATCATCATTAATTCTACTCTGATCTTCTAAAACTCCGCTCCTCTGTGCCTTGTGCTCCTCTCGCAAGCGGGGAAAAGAAGAAACAAAAAGTTTCTAAAGCTCCGCACCACCGCTAGTTCAACATCATAAGAAAAAACAACAAAACAAAGCTTTTTCACTTTTTTCAGCCAACCCTACAAATACAGGTTGTTTAAAAAAGAGAGAACTCAAACTAAGTAACACGTAGTCAGTCATCTAGGCGGAGAGATTTTTTTTTCGGATCTTTTGCTCTCACTCCTTTTCTCTCGTGTCATCTCGCTGTCTGGACAATACTTTGTCTCTGTTAGACAATAAGTTGTTTGAGTAGTGCTACTACTGCCATGTTATACCCTGATGTACTTACGGTACTCCTTTTGTAAATCATATATAAAATCATTCCTGCTCACATCAACAGAAGAAAAAAATGTACCAACATTTAACTTTCAGTTTTTAAAGTTGTGAGCTTTGTTTGCTTTCTCTGTCTGGTGGGAATGCAACCCTTTTGAGTTCTCAGGATTGTATCTCATACAGCAATTAGTTTATTGCTGGGAGGAAATAACAAAGAAAAAATAACAAACTTGGAAAACTAAAGTAACAATGATTGCTTTACAAAGATAACTAAACGGAGACAAAGTTTTTTGTTACTCTGATGATGATAATGACGGTGTTAGTATGACGGTGGGGATGTCAAAGAAATTGTTTGTATGGGAGTATCCCTTACATTTTAATACATCGCGTTTTCACTTTCATCGGAAAATGCGCTTCTTGCTTTCCTTAGTTGCAGTGAATGAATGTGGCGGATAAGATAGTAGAGGAACGAGGAGATGAGTGCAACTAACCATGGGAGAATTGTTTAATTTCTTTTGACAACTTTTCTCTGTGACAGTGAGAGCTGCGAGAGAAAAGACTTCTTCATAACTTTCAAATCATTGTCTTCATTATCATACAATTATGCTATCGTAGCTTTTTAATTGACAGCTCCATCATGGTCGTAATTATTTATAAGGAAACATGAGGCTTTAAAGTTGTAGTGGTAAGTTAAGGACGATCATCATTAAGATATACTTGCATATTCATTACCTATTTAGCAGGTATTATCAACCCGATCGGTAGTTTCAGCTGTATCTCCGTGGGAAAAAAGTTCCTTCAAATAGTTTGGACGGTAACTTTTCCCTTTTAAGCTTTTGAATATACAAAAACAAATAACATAAGTAATACAGTATGCAGTATTTTTGTAGCAATTTATCGATTCTAACAATTACAGTTTTGCTGTGCTCGAAAGCTTGCACAGCTTGTACTTATAATACTTTCCCAAATTCAAATCTCGCATGTTACAGTAAATAGCATAATGTAGATCATATGTTGATTATTTGTATAAATACTCAAATGTAGGCATAACTTAATTTTCAAATTTTGAAAATTTTCCCCATTGTTGCCTGCGTGTTCACTCATCACTCATGCTCGTTTCTTGATGAAGAACTCTTTTTTATTTTCCGCTGGTCATTGTTATTCTTTCTAAAAGTTTCATTTTGAAAAGAAAGCTCGCTCATGTTGCCCTCGGATGATCAGAAGAATGTTGAATGTAGCAATGTGACGATGATGGTGCTGGTGATGTGGCGTCTGTTGTGTGAAATGCCCGTTTTTCATTGTCATGGCTGCTCGTCATGTTGTGCTTAATGTAGTACAAGGTAGACTATTAAGCTCTCCTTCTGCTTTGATTGCTTTCCCCTTCTTCGTCTTCAGCTTCTTAGGATGTGTGTTGCTACTCTATAGTGTGCTAATGGGACTTCACGCTAATCCCTGCCAAGGCACTCGTACTTCCTCCCAAGTCCGAACTAAAACTACTCCTCCACATCTCCCCTTTAATGCGCCTCTGCTCCCACAGCAGTAATACTCTTATTCCACTAGTCTGCTTTCTCAACAACAACAGCACTACCAACCCAAGAAGGAATCAATGAGCACTCTTCAAGACTATACGCACACACGAAGAATGAAAGTTAGAAAGAGAAAAATAAGTGAGTGAACAGCTTTGCTTTGATGTACTTTTTAATGACCCAATTAGAGGCAAAGGTGGATGTAGATGGATAATATAGGATTCTGCATTCCTCTACATGACTGTAAAGAAAGAAAGCTGGAAAGTTGAAGAGGAAGACGTGAGTATGTGCATGTATGCATGGCGGTGAGAGTCTCACTGTCTGTCAATTTCAACCCTCTTCTCATGTTACTTTCTCCAGTGGTGCTGCTATTGTTGTTGTGTTGAAATTCAGTACACAGCCTATTCTCAGCTCCTTAAAAAAAGCATTGCTACTTGTTAGCTTTCTCTCAATTTTTCTCGCAGGAATCCTTTCTCCACGAGGAATTGATTGAATTTTTCAAGTAGAGAAGATTTCTTTCTTCTCCTTTCACATCATTGTCTGTATGTCTCGTCACCTTATATGCGTTTCTTCAGCTAAATATCCACCCAAAGCTTGTTTTACCGCAACTTGAGTACATTCTTTTTATACATACTGCTCAGTTTATTTTCTTGGGAGTGTGTGTGTTCCACTTTAGTGATGATGCGTGATACAATCATCATGATCATCGTCTTCCTCATCATCATCCACCGTTCACGATGAACCGCTTACCATTCAAGAACGGATCATGTTGTTAGGTCGTTTTCATTATACAACTAACCACCGATATTACCAACATATCCATTCCACGAGAGAAAAAAATCCATGTCTCTGCATTTTTTCCTCTTTTTTTTACTTTTTCTTCGAGTCTTCCTCCATGTATATGTGCACTACCACTATATCCAACGCTCTCTCCGTACCACTTTCTCTTCTTATTATTACTTGAGCTAATGGAGTGGAATGAAGTGTGATTTGAAGGCAGAGTAAAATTTTTTCGCCGTTGCTTTTCCAAAACCATGTATGTCTACTCCATCGAGTACATACTTATCGACTTGTTCTTCTCACCATGTACCACCAAATACCTCAGGTTTTCTTACCTAATAAACTAGAAGGACACAAACATAGACACGCTTACCTGCTTTTTTTAACCGGCACACATACCTGCAAAACGTCCTTAATATTATTTTCCTCTTTAGAAATATGTATGCAATATGAGAAGCATCTCAACTGGAATGCTTTTTCCCAGACAAATAGCTCCCGAGAAAGAAGCCCTATCTCTATTATAAAATGGAACACCAAATACCAATAGGTACAGCCCACGTCAACAGCAGTGTCCATCAGACCATGTTCACCTCACCACTAGTTCGAACGAGACCACTCATCATCTTCGTCCTCCTATTTGTTGTTGAATGAAAGATTGAAACTCTTTTGATTAATTTGCTTTTCGCAAGCCATTTTTATACTTTTTGGCTAGCCAAGAACATCGAAATTGTCATGTCATGTCGTTATCCCATGTTCGTTTCCAAACTGGGCGTTTCACTGGAGACATGCAGTAGTTTTTCTGCATTAACTATAGAAATGCATAGATCCAAGATAATGTTCTTTCTGGGGCACTCAGACAACTCTGCTCATTGGGTCCACTTGAAACAGCCAAGGGACGGGAAAAACTTTTCTGTCGAGATCACCAAAAAATTGTACTAAAAGACTAGTGCGCGGCATGCTGCCTAATCCGGAACAACGATTGAAAAAAATTAATCTGTTGGAAGAGTAGAAAAAAAGGACAGAAGAGGAGAAGAGTGTCTACCGCGTTTGCTTAAGTTGCTAGAAAAAAACTGATCTCGATCTCAATAAAAAATTCCAAGAGTGTGGGGCATGGGGCAGTTTGTACAAAAGTAGTAGTGTTTGAGTCACGACAATTTCTCTCTTTCTCTCAATTTGTAAATGTGTGTAGATGTACTTTTAAAACAGAGTCTATCTCCCATGGGATGAGGCAAACAAAAAGACAAGATGAGCAAAGCCGTGACGATGGTAAGCAAAAGGGATTAAGTAGCACCATCCTCTGGACACGGACACAATTCTTCGTTCTACTAATCTAGTTTTATCATCCTCATCATCAATGAAAATATTGGAGAACCAGGGAAGGAGAAGGGAGAACAGAACTGTGGTAGATAGCACCATCATTGTATTTTTTGCGCTATGTGCACAAAACTTTACTCATTTTTTTTTTCTTTTTCCTCGGCTCCCTGTTCGCGAATGTATGTAGGTGGAGAGGGGGATACTCAACACTCAACGGACTTTTTTTTTATCTGATCTTGATTTTTCTGCTAAAAACTTAACGATAAACTCAAACGAACAAAAAAAGTTAAGTAATATGAAAAGGTCTAACTTTTTTAAAAAGAAACTTGGCTAATGTATATTTTTTTTCGGTTTTTACCACTCTTCAGGGATTTTTACAATGAATCACTAGCAATGTGTGGAACTACATACGTATGTTGCGCAGAGAGCCGTCTATTCCTCAATTTTTCTGCGTTATGTAGAGGAAAGTGGTGGTGGTGGCAAACTAACTAACTATAACTAACAGTAACAAAGGCCCATTTTAGCCAATTTTCTCTTCATTCAAGTGTGTAACTTGCATGACTTGCTTGCTTGCCTTTGTGTGTGTGTCGTTTTGTGTAGTGTTGGTGCACTGCAACTGCTTCTCCTCTCCTTTCATTTTATTCACCATTCGTCTTTCTTGATTTCGCTACATTTTTCGGTGATGGTGGTGTGTGATAGAATAAAAGGGGCAATATAGGAGCATGCTTTACTTTGTGTGTAGATGAATTTTGTGAAGAAGAAAAAATGAGAATCCTTTGAGAATTTTGGTAGTATTTTTTAGTGTGTGCGTTGGTTACAATTCTCTTCCTGCCAAACAACGGATACTTTCCACTAAATTCTCTTGTACGCTTTTCCCTGGGCAATTCCATTGATTGTGCAATAACCTTTCTCCCTCTCTTTCTCCTCATAGCATCATAATACACATCCCGGAAAAATATCCTAATCGTGCTGCTGCTAAAGGATTTCGATGTGGCAAAAAAAATCAAGCAAGGTAGACAAACTGGTTTTGAAAAGATGGCGTTTACTGCGTTTAAAGTTTAGGAAACTGATATCCTCTGGATGAATGTCGGCATGATCGGCGGATATATCTGCACATGGAAGAAAGTGAGATACAGATGATGCCGTGTTTATGTAGTTTTACCTCCCTTTTCACTCACCCACACGAACAACAAAAAGACTTTTTTATTTATTTTCATGGTGGCCATTCATCTATTACTACAGCTTCTTCTGTGAGAACCAACAAAGTTTTCGTGCTGAAAACTCGACCACAGCTTTTCCCATATAAATTTCTATGTATGATGAGGTCAACAGAAAAAAAGGCTGAAGATAGGAAGAAAAGTTTATTGGGTGATGGTGGTGGTGGCGATGGTCATACTTGGAAAATGGTGTGATAATCTTCACTGACGTCTTTATGACTATTATCCAAACTGTCTGTGCGTCTTTGTAGGTCCAAGCTATATTTTTTATTGCAGCCAATACTCTTTTCGCAACTTCAATATTCACCGATTTATCAGCTTATTTTTATTATTATTACACTTATCCCCCGTCTAGTCCACTATATATCCTTAGGAGAAAAGATGAGTTATGAGTGTGAAACTATTTATTGCTTTCACTACCACCACCACCAGTACCCTTTTTATACATGGGGCAGCCTACCTGTCTGAATAATTAGAATTTATTCTAGTCAGTCCCGCTTGCTCTAGGTGATGGTGTGCTAACAAAATAAAATAAAATATGAGTTGTCTTCTTGTGACTTGTACATTTTATGATTCAGAGATGTACTTTTCAACTCTTCTTTGCAAGCAGCGAGGCGGACGATGATAATAATAAAAAAGACAGAAAAGTAAAAAGTGAAATAAGACAGTGTCGGTGGCAAGGCACATAATATGCTGTAATATTTTGGTGCAGCTGCTTATACCACTGCTGTGAGCTTTTCACTTCTTTCACCATCTGCTCACTTCCACACATTCCCTCCCACCAGTGAGAAGACTGTTGCAGAAGAGGTGGACTTGGAGCGAGAGGATGAGAAAGGTGGTGCTAATAATGGTATAAATGCAGTACACAAAATATAAATATTATACAATCAACTTTCCCAAGTATTCATATACATATGACCAAGGTGGAACTTTTCCTAGACTCATCCAGTTTCCCCTTAATCTGACGATGCACAACTTAACTTCTCCCACTTTTGTTACCATAATACTAGTTTATGTTGTCTCTAGGCGAAAAGACCTTCATCATCAGATAGTAATAAAAACATGCCTAACTATCATCATCAGCATTTCCTTTTCACTATTTACTATCCCCTAAACTTTTACTTTTTTTTCTTCTCTCCATTCTCCTGCTGCTTTCCTTGTTTGCAGCTTGTAATGCTGTAGGTCACATTTGGTTGGCATGTTAAAAGACGTGAGGGAAGTTATACTCTCGGATCTTCTCTCAACGTCGTCACCGTCTTCGTCATGGAATTTTGAGCACGTTCAGAAAATATCCTCCGGCTTGGGTTTCATTGAAAAAAGGACATGCTTCATCCCTTATTTTCTTTGCAAACACCTTAGCTGCTCCCCACCAACTTTTGACTCAGCACGTTTTGTCCTTATTTTGTTTCCAGCAAAATCTCTTATTGGATTACTCCACTTTTATTATATAAGACTCTGACTCAGATCATCACTGACGGTTATTGATCACCCTATTGATTTCTATTTTTCTAACTGTTAAACCTGATTTAGTTAAAGGAAATGAGCAAATCCGCATCCGTAAATCAGGATAGGCTCTCTGTTGGAGAAAGGGGTAAATGTAGCAATAAATAAATCAAAGAATATGAGATACCCAAAAATATGATATACGCAGGCCATACAAATGCTAATTTTTGTCCAAAAAGTTGTTTTGATGAGTGGTCTGGTCATTGGGCAGTAGTTGGCTAACCAACCCAGTTTAAAAATACGGATGTGGTTCACGAAGCAGAATGTTGGTCTTGGCTGAGGGGACGTGATTTATCCATCCATATCATACTGGAACTGTTATGTATGTAGTTTCTACTTATACCTATGTGTCTACTTTAAAAGCAGTATCAATCTATGTTGAGCAACCATTTTTCTCGTTGCCTTGTTTTTTTTATTTATGTGGGTTATCCAACCAAGTTAGTTGGCAAAGTTGAGTCAGCGGCGCAGTGAACTGAAAAAATCAGATGTATGCATTGGCTGGAAAATTGTACTGAATTGATTCGAAATTTTTTTTTCATGGAAAATCGAAACCGTGTAGCTGGATGTAGCACACACGGTACACATACATATCATCTCATGAAACTTTTTTTGCTAACTAATCAGGCGAGTTTTGTTCGAGTTTGGAACAGACACTAGAGTAGTGGCAACAACAACAAGAGGAAATTCTCAGAGAAAGATTCACTTTTCATGCAGAAGATAAAAAAGAAAACAGGAAGGGATGGCAGAGGAAGGATAAGTTGGAAGTTCAGATTTTTGTGGTGGAAAAATATCAGGGTAAAAGTGTAACGTGAGAGGATGAGAAGCATGATGATTGGCTTACGCAAATAGGTAAAAAAAAAGCGAGAATGAGAGAGGAATCTAGAATAGAGTGAAAGAACGTGTACAAGGAGGAATTGACAAACGTGATTGTTAGGTCATAGAATGAGGTAAATACTCCAATCCAGTTCAAAAAATCCGTATGATAGGCTGTGGTGCGGTGCTTTGCTTTCTCCTGAAACATGAAAGCTTAACTGTACATCAAAATAAGCACAGCTCAGAACTTTTTTTGTAAGATTTGACTCAAATCTTTTTCTAGTGAAGTGGAAATTTTGCATCAACGAATATGTATGTAAGCAGCAGGCCAATTGAAAATGGAGTTCACGTATTTGTACAATTTGTTTGGGCTGAATGTTTGAAAACTAGTTTTAATATATGCAGCCAATATTTTTTCATTTGCTTATAGGCAGTTTATTGGAATGTTTAAGCTATTTAACTTGAAAGAAATAAAGCATCGAAGAATTTCAATACTCGGCGATTTTTAAAATTTTGATAGAGGTTTATTTTCTTCAGATTTTTCATCGCCAATTACAAATTCGATTACAGACATTTGACTACCAATTACAAATTATAAATTAGATTACACAGATATTTAAAAGTGTAAGATGACATATGTGCCAATAACATGTCAACTTGAAATTACACAATAGATACCAGATTTGAAAAACGAAAAAAAGCCAATAAATGTATATTATTTAGCCAATGAATATAATGGTTAGTTATACAATAGTGATGTATTTACATATTATTATACACATTTTAAGATCAATACTTCGAAATAGATAAGCTTTTTAAAGTTGACACAGCATGTGCATTGGGTATATAATTGATGAATTTTGAATTTATATCTACTTTTGATCAAATCTATGATTTTACTGAATTCCCAAATTCAAATACAAAGTCATTGTTTGGAGTTTATAGTCAAATTCAATTGCAATAATTTGAATAAAAGGCACAATAATGGAACATTTCATCTCAAATCAATATCAACGAAAACGAAAAAACCCAACTAAAAGCAGCATGACAGTGTATACTAGCGTATCTACTTCAAAATCTTGAAAACATCGATAGACTATCTATATTTGATCTACATGTTCTATTTATAGATTATTTACTTTTGAATTAGTGTAATAGTACGTAATTATGTCTGAATTTTAAATACTAATATACTTGCTACTATAGAGGATATCCATAAACGATGTCATGCAAAAGCATTTTTAGTCTCCACTTTACCATAAACGGATGTATTATTGTCACATTATCGCCGCACACTATTCCCCAATTTGCAACGTCATAAATGGATCGCCCCATGCATAAAATTTTAAATGTGAATATCTAAACAAATGTTATACTTCCATACTATACATTTCCAAAAAAGTTAAGGAATGTTTTGCTGAAGGCACTTATAACAAAAATTTTCATGGCGTTACATGACTTTAAATCCTGATATAATTTTAAATAAAAACTAATATTTTTTTCCTTTTTGTAACTATTTTACAGACTTGTTAACTACTAACATAAATAATCAATTACACGATATCGAGTTTGAAATTAATCACACTTCTTAAATTAGGTACACTCTCTGGGTCAAAGTTTGCCAGAAAGAGACTTCAGCTAATTTTTTTGTCACCTTTTTTGGTAAACCAAATGAATAGTTGAACAAGTCTCGAACTAATTGATGAACTAACTGGGAAGAAAACTGGTCAAATTCTAACATCCAAAGGAAATTTAAATAAAAAGTACAAGCAATAAATTAGTCTCGGCCACTGTGGGTCAAACTTTTCTCAAGGAAACTAATGAAATTGTGAATTCAAAACAAAAATGAATTAAAATGGGTCATGAAACTCTCATAGCCAAAACTAAAAACAACATCAAAGGGACATCCAAAACGCTTCAATTAAAAAGCTTCTCATTAAATAAACGAAAAACAAATTTTATCATTTGTAGTTATGAAAAAATCTAAAACAATGAATTTTTTAAACAAAAAATCTTCATAAGATAAAGGCTAGTTTATCAATTCCTGATTTATGTGAAGATTACAAATACTTATGAAGTCAAGTTTCTAATTCATCATTTACCAAAAACGGTATTTAGTTGTTTACCAATGTTGGGTAGCTTTAAAGTAATTCTTTCGGAACCCAAAATAAAATATTGCTCTACAAGCGCATTGAAATTAAAAAGCTTGATTGCTAAAACAGAAATCTGAATTTGCTCCCGCTAGATTAATTTAATTGCGGAGTACGTATTAACACCAATGTCATTTGTTTCCCTCCAAATAATGACAAGCTTTTTAGGGTCGGAATATCATCTAAAAAATTAAAACTTACCATAAATTGTGATAAGATATCCTATTTATACTACATACTTAAATAACGTACGCAATAATTTGCTTATTTTTAGAAAACAATTGTTCCATAATATACAGGTACAACATGAAGGCAAGAGAAGTTCAAGTATAAGCTCAGCGTGTTCGTTTGCAAAAAGGTATTAGCAGCGTTATTTATAAAAAAAACTATGAAAATTTATAAAACTTTAAACAAAATCAAATTCATGAACAAAATTTTTACGAAAAACTAACTTTAAAAAATGTATTAAGTTGTTCAAATCAAAAATTGTTTTACTACTTTTGAATGAAATTGCTGAAATCATATTTTACTGTACTCTCCATGATGTGTCTGTAAATTATTACCAGTATCAATAAAGCTACTACTATTGGTTCTATATTCAGATTGGTTGGGAACAAAAAGAAGTCCACAACAATTCATCGTCAATTCTATCATTTAATAATACCACTTAATGTAGGGCTTAATCTAAAAATTAGCATCTCTGCCTCTGTCACCACAAAACACGTATTCTTATAATTAATCAAAATATTATGGCGAAACATACTATCTTCAACGCTGATTTATACAACCTTTTTCTGAATTTTCTTCACACAAAATCCTCATTCATTCTTTGCAACACTTAACACTTTCCTTTCATCATAAAAATTCAACTTTACATAGGAATATACTAACATGTAAATAAAATCATGTACAAATTATAACTATCCTGAAACATTGTAACATTATGCATTCAAGTCGTTTCTTTAACTTAAGCTTTTTACAATGATTAGCATTATGAGGAGATGACGCCAATTGACTTCCAGGTCTTATCTACCTTTGGTTTACCAGAAAACGATACCGAATAATAAAAATACAACTAAAACAATAGTAATTTTTAAAAATTTGACACAGAAAGGTAAAAGCCTTTGAAATTGAATTATTTCATCTGCTACATATAAGAAAGAATGCACATGCACAGAAAAGAAAATAAATCCGTATTTGGGGAGGCACATATTCTAAAACATTCGACATTTTACAGTTACAAATTCTACCAAACTTCCATTCAACCAATTCAAGTTTAAAATTCTAACAAGAATAAACTGGTAGAATATACAATTCAACGTATACATTCCCTACTTTTGGTATATTCTGGCTTGTATTATTATCCTGTTATTCTAAAACTACATATTATGCTATAAAATATTTTTACCCTAATATTAAGTTTGAAACTACATTTGTCATGCATTTGTTCAAACGTTTAAATTTTTTGACATCGTTAGTTTAAGTTAAATATTACAAGTTGTCTTAGTTGCTAAAAAGCATACAGGTAGTATAGTCATAGGGTATTAGCTAAAAATTTAACATCTAATATTAAGATTCACTATTTACAATATTTTTGCTGGATACGCCGTGCTGATTGGTTTCGTGTATAAAGATTCTAGAAAGAAACTTTCCAATCAAAATTCTACAACTAACTATTTTAGTTAATATATTATGTAAACTTGAATAATGTCTTAAACTAGGAAAGAAAATCCAATTGTTAGCAAATAAGGAATGCGACTACAGATTGGAATATACAAATTGTGGGCAAAAATAGGCTAATGCTGAAACATTTTCAATTGTCTAATTGTTGATTTTTTAAACAGAAAAAATAAATTGAAACATAGTATACTATGAATTATCTATATTTATGAATCTATATTAAGTTGCTTGATTGAATTGCCTAAACAATTTACAATCAAGTACTTACATTAATAATTGCTTTTGTGATGACCGTCGGATGCACTCAGAGTGACTTCCGAAACTTATCTATTTTACTATCTACAAATCTCCATTAGAAATTATTGCTAACAGTTACTAATTAATGGTACCATACTTGCAGTAACCTACGTGATCTTATCTTAAAGTAAATCAATTATGACGATTACGATGAATTTGAGGCGTCACAAAAGTAACATCGGCTACTCTAAATTTATGGCAAATTTGGAGTAGCCGTTGCTTGTCAAAATTTTGAACGCCAAAAACTAATTAAAATATTTTAGCAAACTAATGTTATTCCTACATGAAATGAATTAAAGGGTTGCAGTTAAAAGTCAAGTAATGCTAACTAGTCATTGAATAAATTACAAACTAACCCAACACGTTTCAAGATGTCCTTTGAATAATGATCCCCCTGTAAAAAATATGTAAGGATTAATGCGAAGAGTTTTACTTCTTTTATCTTTGAAATAAAGTGTTACTGCATAGTTGACGATGGACTATGGAATCACGTTAGTTGTTATTTAGCAAGTCTTCAACCAGCTCATCTTCTGTTGGCATTCCAGCAGATCGTGCTGCCGAGGTGGACTGCGGCATGCCTTCGGGATGTTGGTTCATTCCAGGGCGGCCAGATTGTAGAATCTGTACGAGCAGAGAGTGTCGACTTGCCAGATTGTCCTCCGTCCTTGGTCTGCCCGTACACGCAGTTCCTCCACCAGCACAAAGTGCGGAACAATTGTTGTTAACCTGCAAGGAAAAAAGGACTAGAAGAAATCTGATTCGAAATTACTAAAGAGAAAAATTTGGAAGTTTGTTATTATGAGTTTGTTGGGTACCTGCTGTGGAACTTGATGTACGCGAGATGATTGCGTTTGAGCTGGAGCCTGATTGACATTTTGCTGGTAATCTGGCCAGTATGATCTTGGTCCGGTTGCTAAAACCGGAAACGGTGGTAAATTTGAAGTTCCATTGGTGTTAGTTGGCACGGTCACGACTCGATTTAGGGGCGGCTGTTCTGTTGGAGAATATTGCACAAATCCGGCTTGGTATGCAGTAGTGAATTCTGCAGCATTGAGTGGATGTCCTCCGGCAGCAACTGCTTTCATTGCTGCGATTTGCTGCTGCTGAGCCACCGCAGCGTTGTATGATGGTGGTGGCCGGTATGGTCCTTGCAGCGGTGGTAGGGCCCTAGCTGGCGTAGGCCGAACAGCAGCCAGCGGTATATTATCTGCAGAGACATTAACAGGTCTGTATGAGGATTGGGATGATTGAGAACGACTTGCCTGTGTCCGAACATTACCGCCTCCGTGACGAGCTCGCAACTGACGACGAGATCTAACTGTATCCATATCCTGCTCTTGTGAAGCACCTTGCGATTCCTGTTCAGATGGAGAGTCCTCCAGTTCCTCTGGTTCTTCGTCCGTCTCGTCGTCTTCCCTTCCTGATCCTGCCTCTTCTTCGTCAATAGGAGGGACGACACCCAGTGCTGCTGATGGTGCACTAGGTCTGATTCCTCCCTGTACCAAAGGTGGTGGTGGCGGTAGTGCAGACCCTTGATGGCGATTTCCACCTCTGGGGCAGTTTACCCACGCTTCTCGTCTCCAACGTCGCAACGGCGGCGGTCGAAGATTTGTGCAGAAGTTGTAAAGTTGGGTTGATGTAAGTGGACCCAGTCTGAGAGGAGGTAGAACAGGTATCCCC
>JAQIXX010001579.1:0-32109 GCA_034700605.1 Willowsia nigromaculata
AAATGGGATTTTGAAATTTCTATGCAACTTGAAGGGACTTTTACTCTCATTTACTATGTACTGTTTAGATGGCTTTAGTTATAACTATAACTAACCATTTTATTTTTTTATCATTTTGTTTACTGAAAGCATAATGATAAACGTAATTAGTTGACCGATATCTTACGGTGTCCATCTTAAAACATGATTATTTTTTAGATTGCGAAATATATTGAAGTTTAAACCGTAATTAAAAACTTAATCAAAAGAAAAAATCAATCGTATGGATGGCTTGGGAGATTTCCTGCTCTTATCTCTCTCTTATTATCTTTACTTGGCAGTTATCTTAATTGTAATTTTATGGTCAGGTGATCGTTATGCTTGTGTATACTATATTTCCATGTAAAATTTAATATCTCAAAAATAAGTAATCCAATAATGTAGTTTATTTGAATTGAATAAATCTGGGGCATACATGCATTAAAAAAGCTTATCTTACTACCACCGTAGCTTTATTTTATTAATACAAGTTTTTTGCACATAAATTTGCAGCTTCCAAAACGACAGATTAAGGCACTAAACAAATTTAGTTAAAGAATGACATTTAGTTAATTTAGTTAATTTATACCAATCGCAAGAACGCAACTTTCACAATTATTTTGAATACTATTATTATTTTAAGTCTAAAGTAAATATTGGATTACGACATAGATATAATAATATACCGCAGAACATTATTTTTTCAATATACACCTAATGAAACAATAATACAAAAATTGACATAACCATGAATAGCATATTCGATTGCAGATAAGTTTTAATAAAACCCATATATTTTCACATAGAAACTTCAAACATGTCACCATATTCTTTATACAGACAAGAGTAATTACAGCTGCATTCGTTTCCACAATCAAAAACCAAATGCATGAAAAAACTAAGCCAGATGCCAGCACCAAAAACAAAATTGCAACATTTCCAGTCATGTTGGGTTTCTGTAATCCATCGTCTTCATGATTTGAAATATTGAGACCAGTATCCTCTCTTAATTGCTTCACCAACCTTGGCCACCACTGAAATATTCCACTTTCACTAATAACTTTGTTTTTATAAATCAGCCACCACGGCAACCATCCGCTATATTTCATTGCTATCTGTTCGTCTAGAAATGTATCCTTGCCAACATAAACATGCTTGTTTCCCTTTGCCTTCAAAATCTCGGCATATTTCATGCTATCAAACTCCTTCGTGATTAAAGCCGTATTTGTACAATTCTCTATTTTCTTAAAGAGCACATCGTTCTGCTTCTGTAAAAATATTTCCCTAAGTGGCCAATACCTCCGCCAGTAGAAAACTTTGCTTGTTTTATAACTTTGATGAATTTCAAGCATAAGCTCAATTGTTTCATTTGGGAGGATTTTTGTACTGTTGTACGTGAAATCCAAATTATACAGGATGTTTCCTTTTGTTGCATTCCGTTTTGGCCAGTTTTTCATAAGCCCTTTTAGATAATTAAATCGTGAACTTATTTCCGAATAGTAGGTATAATTCAAGTCACCCCAATCATCAAAAAATTTGTCTGTATTATCCTTAAGGTAATCTACGTGAGTAACGATCGTGTGCCTTCCGGCTGAAGCCCAGATATCATTAAGAAGGGTCGGAAGAGCGTCTTCTGAGAGTTCCAGTTTCGTAAATATTTCAAAATGATGCCTCACCAGTTGTTCAAGGAACTTAAAAGGCTCCACTTTTAAAGGAAGGACCATTCTGTAAACATTATCGTTTTTGTAAGCATTGCTGATCACAACGATGACAAGCAGATATGGTCCAATCAATAGACGTAGTTTCCATTTATTCAAGAGTCCGTTTGGGAACGGATCGCCTTGTTCTAATATTGGCTTACATGCATAAAATATAAGTAGGAAATACTTATAAATTTTAACTGACAACGTTTTTAAGGAGATTGGAAGAAAGATTAGCACAACTGCTGTTAAACTTATCCAGACTTGTGGTTCAAATACTGTGTAGAGTTCCTGAAATTCAAAACTATTTAATTTGGGATGCCCACATGCAACAAACTTTAGTGAACCTGGTGGATTTTCTAGAATCGGTCCAGCGAAATAATGAAACTGGAAACCGTAGAACGGTTGCATCACTAAGTCTATTCTATTTGGATCGTGAAACTTTCTTGAATATTCTATCTGTTTAGCACATTCTGGTTGGTGATCAAATGCGCCATAGCCACTTAATGCCATTGTAAAATTCCCAAGCATACTTGAAATCACATTTGCATATCCAGCCATAAGATGTTGTTCTCTTGTGAGATTTCTTACAAGACTCCAAACGTTCGGCTTTGTACACGCCATATATTCAATTGGCATTAAAGTCCGTTGAAAGCTGCTACCAAACTTTACCTGAATTTGTTCAATATTTTTCAACAGTCTGAAGTGAATGTTTTCAAGGTTGTTTAAGCGCTGCATGTGCAATTCAGTATATCGGGTCATACATTTGGTGCAAAATACATGGTACGATGACTCTATTTCGTAAGAATGGTTTAGGATATTTTTGTGAATTGATTTTGCGACAAAAAGAAGAAAAACATCGGTCGTTACATAGAAATATATAGCGGGTAATATTTTTAGACGACCAAGAAAGAAGGAAACCAGCCCTCTATTTTGATCTGCAGTCATGACACTTTCCCTCTTTTGAATGATAATGTTCAATGTTCCGAGTGACATTTTGTCACCGAGCAGCCCACCAGTTTCATTGAAACGCAACTCAGAAAAGTCAAAGATTGAATCGGTGATGCGATAACGATCATGCAGACAGTATTTTCCTGGTAAATATACCACTCTCTTAGGAGTTTGTAAAGACCTCATGAAATATGTTGGTACATAAAGACTCATCTGAATGACACAAGTCCATGGTTTTATGGCCATCGCGAAGCGAAGAAAGTTGAGTAGAATGCAGTATCCAGGCATTTTTGTTTCGTAAATAAGATTAGGCAAACCATTCAAATATTTGGAAACTGAACATTCGTCGCCAAAGGATACATTCTCCGGGAATTTTACATTTTTTCGGTTGGACAATAAGAAGTAGTTTGTAAAGTTAGAAATTGTGATCTCAAACAGAGAAATATTTGAGAAATCTGATAGAATAACTGGAGTATTCAGCAATAGAACAATATTCACGTTTTCATAATTAGTAATATGTATCAAGCAGGATTGCAGGTATATTAAAGGTAGTTCATCGAGTTTCTCCTGAAGGTTGACAAGTGTAGTAAGTGGAACTTTTGGATAATACCTGGGCAACTGGGAGAAGAATTGGTTGCTAATTGGATGATTCGGTACGTTTTTTAAAATTCGTGGCAATGGGCCAACATGTAGTTTTGCTTCTGCTGCATTTCTTCCAAGCAAATGCATCACAACTACACAAGCCAAGAATGTATTCATTTTGGATCACGTTTATGATATCGTGCAAAGGGATACAATTTGTTTAAATGACAGTCTGTATTTTCTCATAAACTATTTCACAGGTGAAAAAATAAGAAGCTCTCTGTTTAAACAGAATGTATCTATAATGTTGCACTTTTTATGGTAATATTACCCTGTAGTCGAAGTTAATTTGAAGAAACAATGTACGAGTTTAAAATTTTGTCTAGGGAATAATGCCACAATGTTCAGCGTTTCTCAATTCTTTCGTTACAATGCAGTTTCAAAGCTTCTTCTAACTACTAAGCAAACCGTGCGATATTCATAGGAGCTCTTAATTGTGAAAAGGCTATTCAACAAAGTATGGCAAGCCACTAGATTCCAATTTACTTCTTAATTACAAATTTTGCAAAAGAGGAAATGAAAATTGATATTAGCTATTTGATATTTCGTGGTGATCGGACCAAAAGATAATAGATTTTTTATTTTGCACTTCAAAAGGTATATAATTATTTTATCTTTAACGTAGCATTGTTTTATAAAATCTTTCATTTTATTAGATATTTTTGTGCACTACTTATAAATATCAATGATCATATTTCTCACTTTTGAGTTTTTTCTACATAAAAGATATGATTGTAAACGTTAGATATTATTATCATGAATATATGAACTAAATATTAACAAGTATCTTATTTCAGGGAATTTGGGAAACTGATAATTATATAATCGAACCCTTCATTGGAGTTCATTGGATTTTAAAAGCACAACTGTTTGTTTAAAAGCACACAATTGTTTGTTGCTTTAATCTGAGGACCCTTGATTTTAGTTCGTAACATAAATCAATACGTGATACAAATCCAACCCATCTTATAAATTTGTATCTATATGCTTGATTACATTCTAATGTAGCGCATATCAATGCAAAACATAGTCCACATAGCCACACAATAAATATAACGAAAATGTTTCCACTCATTGTAGGTTTTTCTAATTGAGATTCCGAAACAACTCTATTTACAAATTTATTTTCCTTGATATAATTTTCCCACCAGTCGAGAATTCCGGTTCCTCGAAATATTCGTATTCTATTAACCAGCCACATGGGTGTATATTCAGTAAAGCCAAAGACATTATAGGACTGATAGTAACGTTCTTTGCCCATATGAATCAAATTATCTGATACGTTTTCTTTTCGTAGCTTATTGAGATGTTTAAAGCACATGTAACCAGGTAGTACCAGAGCTGACTTATTGCAAAATTTTAAATGCTGCCATAACATCTCCTCCTCATTTTCACTGAAGTAATCGTAAATAATCGGCTGAGCTCTATACCCTCCAAATTTGTCAAATTCATATTTGAAGTTGTTTGTAAGGTTTTTAGCATAGATTATTGCATTTGTAAAAAGTGCAGACTTCTTTGGGTGTAACGATGTGTTATTAAAAAGCATTTGGTCAACACTATTTCTTTCAGGGTTCCAGTCGTACGTAGCCTCTTGAAGTTCATTGACTTCAGACCTTAGCTCCGAGTCTGAATGATTGTTACGGGCTGAATGTCCATTATCTTCAGAAAACCCTGTAAACTTGATTTCCCCATGATATCCAACCCACGCATTAATAAATTTCACTCTGCTGTATGTAACATAACTATTGTCTACAAGTTGCCTGAATTGTACCAAGTGCACTGCTTTATGGGGCAGAACCATGTTATATACGAAGAGCTTATCATATATTTTAAAGGAATTTTGCAATTTTATATCTCATTACGTTGTTATTAAGAAAGCTTGGAAATTTTAACATGGATAGAGGATGTATATGCCTGCTTATTCGACAATAGATTGTGGACCCCGCCTATCTTCACTTTGAACACGATGCAAACAAAAGACCTTATAAAAATTTCATTGATTTTGGGCCAAATTCCAATTTCTTGTATTGTTCATCGTTTAGGTCTATTATATGCGATTGTGGCTGAAAATGCGTAATCTAATATACTGAAAACAAAAAATCAGGTCCGAGGGTTTGTAAGTATGGGAAAGCGTGCGATGAAAAAATCATGTGCATTCATAGAAAATCGCCCAATTTCACAAAAAGAGGTGCCCAGACCCCGCTGTTAGACTACTGATTTATCCTAACTAACGCTAGTGATGCAGGTTTAGGACCTTGTTAGATGTGACAACTTGTTTTCCAAAAAACCCAAACACTAGTGGCAGGGGGGATCATTTTTATTAAAATGCCGCATAATCATGGTGCAAAAAGAGACTTAAATGTCCGAGAATATTGTGTCAAGATACTGGAGATTTTTGCTGTTTTCAAACTGGAAAAAATTTATCATGGCTAAGTGTAAATGTCCAAAAAACAGTGGGTTAAAAACCTTTATAAATAGTTAAGAAATTATTAATAATTAAAGTTCTTCTAAAATATATGATAAGCTCCTCGTACATTGTCGTTTTTCCACGCATTGCTTGTAACTTTCACCCACAGAGCAAACAAAGCCAAACAGAATCTCGTTGACGAGATTCTTCTGAGGACATGGGTGTCCTCATCCTGATTTAAATATGCCCTCACAATAATGTCTATTTGATTGGCACATTCATTTGATCTGCTAGCTTTAAGAGATTTTAGCACATGAACCAAAAGCATAGAAGTTTTCAAAATTAAAATCCAAACATGGTGGTCGAACACGTTTACATGTTCCCAAAATGCCAAGGATTCGGACTCAGTTGCACCGCAACCAATAACTTGTAAGGTACTCAGAGTATCAAAAGTCGCAAACTCAAATCTGTTAGGTACGTTTTTTGACTCTATCGAAATTTCCACTGCTATGTCAGCAAAGTATGATTCAGAAAAATCATTGGACTCTTTTAGTCTTTTCCCATTAATGCAATAATCTTCTCCTTCCAAGCTGTATGAATAACTATACAGCATTGTCATCATAACGTTCACATATGTATGAGCTACTTGATCAGATTTGTCGACTTGGTTAAGGAGAAGGGATTTTGTAAAGCGATTCTCACACATGAAGAAATTGCGTTTCAAGTTTTCAAACGTATATGCAATAAAACTTACTCTGATTGGAAATAAAATTTGTGGAACAACCGCATTGCTAAGATAATGCACAAAATTAATGAGACCGAAAGCACTGATTAACAAATATGTTGATGGTTGACATACTTTACAAAATATATACAACTTTGAATGCTTGCTAGCTATTTGTAAAACAAGTAATTCTATATTCATAAATTCTAGTGGTCGGGATGATATCGGAATAAGTGGAACTATAAGTTTATCTTCAATCCAGCCAAATGTAAAATCGTTAGATATTTTGGTGCATTTCGAAATAAATGTGATAGGTTTAGTAACTACCGTAGGAAGTTTTTGCGTGTCTATACTTTAACTAATATATGGTATTGTCATATAACTGGTCTTATATCGTTGGATCGACGTATGATTTGGCTTGGTCTTATGTGATTGTCTAGTTTTACCTATGTAAGAATTTGAAAGTGAAATAAGTTACATTTTATGGATGTATGTAGGTCCTCAATTTTTTTTTGATGGAACACTAGGATTAATGTGTCTTCCAGTTACAGACATGTGTGTCTGTACATGAATCCTATTACATATGATTTTACACTCATCAACATCTTTCACCATTTACTTGCAAAATGACAGATTGGCAAAGATAATTGCATTTTCTAGGATTACAAAATGTTTAATTAGTACTTAGCAAAACTGCCACAAAATTACTTCTGCGAATAATGCTAAAGGTGTTTTGTAAAATGATGACTAATGTGTGCCTAACAAAGGGTAAGAGGAAAATTTTCAGCATTGATGAATGAATGGTATAATTTACACATAAAGATTACATGCAATTCTTTATTTCTTCAACAACACAGCGCAAAATTCCATCTGTATCACACCATTCACAAAACTCGCATAAGCATTCATTCGTAAAAATATACGTGTATGTATTTTTCTCAATACGTAATCTCATTCTTTCAGTTTTATCGATAAAAATATCTCTGCACAGTTGTCTTAGCACTACTTTTGCATTATGGCAGTATATACGGGAAGGTCTGAGATGAAAATGTTCGCTTTTATAGACATGTGTTTACGAGTTTAATTTTTAGTTCATCAGTACATGCATAAATACAGACATAATAGAAGTCATGCTTAAACTAAAAGTTTAACCAAACACATGATATGCAATACACAATAGAAAATGTGTTATAAAAGAAATCTTAATTCTTGTAAAGAATAAATACAGTTCAGCAGCGGTCGTGCCTCAAATAAGTAAATTTAAAAACCAGACATAAATAACCAACAGACTTATAAATATATTTAGTAAGCATAACTTCACCAGCAGGAAGTCTGGATCAATACCGTTTTTACTTGTTTTTTGAGATTTAACCGTCGACACAGCCTTAAAACGTCCAAAGCAAAATAATGATACGATGGCTAATACTTCTTGCGTGCATCTACGTTCTTCAAATCGTTCAGGTATTGCGCTTTAAAGCTTCTTATGGGATTTACTTAATCAAAGCTGAAATGATGTAAGTTATTTCCATAACATTAATTTGTAAAGATTGGATGGGCATTACCAAGAAACTCGAAGGAACGAGAGGAGCCATCATCTGAAGAAAACGAAGATGACGAAACCGCTACAGGAGTAACAGGAATTTTCGACTTTATGTTGGATCCCTTAAATCTGCAGAACCGCAGAAAGTCAAAAGTAGGATCGTTTGAGCGTCGAATGTATCAAAATTTTCCGGTGCCTCAAGAGAAAAAGTATCCATCCCTAAACACAAACAGTATCAATCCACGGAAGCAGAAAGTGAAACATTCAAAAACTTATTTCAAGATGAAAACACATAACTCAAAAGTAAATGTAAACAAAAGAGTTCATCTATATAGCGCGTATTAGTAAGACAGATGTGTGATCCCAAATCACAGCATTGCACCATTATGTATATTTGAGACAATTTTAAATACAACTCATTCAGTAATTAATTGTGGTGTAGTTTAAAATGAATTTTTAGTGGAAAAACTGCGGGAAAACCCATCCAACTACAAATTACAAGGATGCATACCGAGAGATTACAAACATCTTGAAGCATTCAATAAGCATTAAATGGATAAGTGGACAACAAAACGAATCATTTATCAAGAAACTAAGACTGACGATACAAATAATACTTTGCATTTTACTGTCACTTACATATATTGTTTTAGAAATCTGTGGTACAGAGAAATAATTGATGTTTTACCGTAAAAAACATTCGAGGTGAATTTCCAGTTTCTTATTGGAAGCAATATATGTGATGCAGAAAGAAAGACAAAAGAAGATAAAATGATGTACACTAATTAACTGATTACACAACATTGTACAAAAACATGATGAATAAATAAATTGATAAATTCTGCAATCTTACTAAAGTGCCAGTGAAGCAACTGGGTAAACTTACCATATTCATATTACTGGAATATCAACAATCTCATTTGTTTAATCGAGGGAATTAAATTGAATGACTAACTCATGATCCAGATTTTCTGAAGAACTTAAAATGAACAATGTTATGACCAAATTTCTGTGTTTTCCTATAAGCAAGTAATATTTTCATGAAAAATATGCCAGATGTTTTACATGGACACTTGCCTTGGCTATATAGTCATTTGCTGTTAAAATAAACCCAACTTATCTTAACCTTTTGCAAGAGATGATTATATGCTAAGAATTTGATGCTATATTTCGGATTTTTCTCAAATAAAGCGTTAAACTCTTATTGCAGTATTTATAAAATTATTATACAAATTGAATTCATATTCAAACTATCTACTATTTTATTGATAAATCTACTATTATTTTGTTTTTTTATTAATGAAGGATATTTTGTTTAAGTGTGTCAGTAAGCATTATAACGAAATATTGGTGACAATCAGCAATCTAATACTTGACAATAAAATTCAATATTAATCCCGACTGCAGTAGAATTTGCATGATTTAATTTTAAAACTTTGCGTTATGTTATGAACCGCGTCATTTGTTAGAAGTTTTACTTGTAGTTAATATCAAATTCAGAAGACTTGTTGTTGTTATGTAACCGAAAAAAATCAATTTGAATTCTGTTTTACTTCCCCTTTCAGCGATTAGAATGGACAATATTCTTTGAACATATTATTTATATACATATTACAAAGTTATTGATTTAATTGTTATAATCATTTAGTTAATACAACCACTAATTATTAATAGAGAACAATATTTTGCGCATTCACGCTTTCAATAGGTCAAAAAACTGATTTCTCTATCTATCCTTTATTCGCTTTTGTATAGCATTACAGGGTCAGACTGTACTAAAGGAAAACGAGTATAGTTTATGACGACTGTAATCTTATCGAGAAAATAACGCACTATGAATGCTTTTATGACATGCGTCATAATTCTCAGATGAACTTATTGTTTCCCATTTATAAATGTAGCCTATTAATTTGCGAATGTGTTCGCATGTGTTGTTGTTGCTGCTGGCTTTACACGTATTTGCCCAATTGTAAGGTTTGTACATTACTCAAGATAAGATTGTCATCTTACAAATATACTTTTTGTTAAGAAATACAACCTCCGAAGCCCTAACAGTAACTGAACCGTCTACAATATTTCGTACTTGGTACGTATCTTTTAGAAGGTATTGCAAAACAGTTTATTTTTAATGAATGAAAGTGTAAATTTGGATTGGAAGATGAAAATCTTTAACTGCGTGGGGATCGGTGATCAGTGAAAACAATGTTCTTGAAATGTGTCAAGAGGGAAGTCAAGTTGCACTTGAAGTTTACATTCATTTTTAGATATTTCCTCATTCCTCGTTCCCATCAAAGTCATGTGGTATTTGGTTTTCAATAGGTACAGGTAAACATTTATTCACTGATTGATTATGTAAATCATTCCGGAGAGATTGTTTACACAATTGTCTTTGCAATTGTTTTGCAAATTCTTTAGAAGTACGGCATATAAACAGAAACAATATACTGGACTTAGTTCGAAATCTCATGGCTAAATCTTCCTTAAACTAGAGAATGACCTTGAAGCAGGCACTCATCTTATATTACTGCATTTCGCAGTTTATCCAGGTACAAATATATTTATAAGGGCTTAAACATCTTTAAACAGAAATCAAATATATCATTATTTCATATTCCAACAAAAATTTAACTTAAAGAATAGCTCGTCTTGGCCAAAGAAAGATTCAAATAAAGCTTTGGAAGAGTCAATAGAGGAAGAAAGTGAAGAAGAAGAAACTGACACTGGACTGCCAGCACTTTACAACGTTATAATGGGCGCTTTGAAACTTGGCACTAGAGCAAAATCCAGGCAAAGCTCTTTTGAAAGAAGAATGTACAAAAGATTTCCAGTGCGAAAGGAACGAAAATATTTAACAATTAACACAGAAAACATAGATCCTAGAAAGCAGAATGCTAAACATTCCAAAACATACATTAAGTCAAAACAACAGACTGGCATAAAATATCCTAACAAACAGTATAATAAAGTTACGTATAGTAACTATTAGCTTTCTAAATAAATATTTTAGCAAAAGAAAAATTTCTCTATACTCTCAAATATTTGTCCTACTATAAGTAATTTAATTGGATGTTTACTCTGATGTATTCAAAACTAAAGAGCCCACTTATTTTATAGGTTTGAATTTTCCATTCCTTAACTCAGGGGTTTGCAATAAAATGATATTTTCTCATAAATAGTTGGTTTTACTATTAATAGCTTTCAAATTAGCAATTTGATATACGTTCATCGTTCAAAGTTCTACCGTTATAACGGTTTCTAACGGTTCCCGTTAAATGTTAGCGCCCATCGTAATTTTTAATTAACTTTTTAAAAATAATTTCGTATTGAAAAAATTAGAATTATAAAATTCAGCCCAGTTCAGAAGTTAAATTGTGCGATCGGACGACGGACAGACAGACATTTCTCTACCCACCCTAGCCTCTAGAAAGTAGGAATATGGCACTTAATAAAACATGACAACTGAATAGAATCCACCTGGCTTTTGCAACGCGTTACGTAAGAATTTCTACCCAAAATTAATTGTTAGTTTGTCGACGACGATAATTGGATTTCGCCCCATCTCCGACCAGTTTTGCAGTTAATTCATTGAAGTCCACCTGAAAAATCATATCAGCTGAGCTTACGTAATTGAAGGCAATCAAGTGTGGACAGCGAAATCACAGAGAGGAGATCACAAAGGCGACCTTCCATAAAGTGTGAGTGCCAGATTAACTATCTCCCAATTTTTTTTGAGTTTCGTACAACAGAGTACCAGGACAGGAAGTAATTAGAGTTTCGAATCTTTTTAATTTTTAACCGTTTATTGTGTGGGGAATTAAATTATTCAAGTTTAATTGTCATCATAAATAAATTGGAATTTCGTAATTCTTGTGGTTTACTGTTGTCCAGCAGGAGCTGAAGTCCGGAGACTTGGAGCGGAACCGTTGCTATCACGAAACAGCTGAGTACGGAGGACGAGTTTGGAGGGATCCGGCGTTGGCTTGGAGGGGAATGGTGGAGTTGGGAGGTGGAAAATTGAACAGTTGACTTGACGCTAAAGCTTCAGTGGATGCCGGAGCTCCATTGCCAAACTAGACCACTGAGAGTTGGAGGGCTACTCTATATTCTCTATCAACTTGAATGCTAATAATTGGAGGTATGATTGAATAATAATTATTGCAGATTTGATAATTAAAGATTTCCATAATTATGTAATTTAATTTCGTGTTCTTGTTTGGTTTTTTTTCGATTTGTAGCTGCTGGAATTCTGGAAATTGGGTCAGACTACCCACTACTGAAAGGAATAAGAAGAGAGGCAATAGGATTCCAAAATCTGACAAGGATGGCTTTGCCGAACTTAAATAAGTTTTTTAAGAAGTTTGTTCCTGATTATATTGAAGAATCGCCAAAGGAAGATGAAAATCCTGTGACCAGTTGTGTGGAGAGTGCAGTGAGTGTTTGTAACAATTATAATTCTTTTAATATTTTTATTTTGCGTTTCTAATCAATCTGCTGGATTCGCTAATTTAATTATGAATTACATTTTTAATTTGAATAGGTACAGGAAGAGGTTGCGGGTGGAGATTCCGGTTTTGCAATCAACTCAGAAGAAGAATCTGGAGGACATGAAGTCAACGGTCTGAAGGAGGCAAGGCTCCTGACTAGCAATGAGGAGGAGGCGGGGATCAAGACTAGGATTGAGGAGGAGGCGGGGATCAAGACTTTGAACCAGGAGGAGGCGGGGATCAAGACTACGGACCAGAAGGAGGCGGGGATCAAGACTATGGACCAGGAGGAGGCGGGGATCAAGACTATGAACCAGGAGGAGGCGGGGATCAAGACTAGGAATCAGGAGGAGGCGGGGGACAAGACTGGGGAAGTGGAGGCGACGCCGCCAAAGTTGGAAATTGAAGGGGACTGTCCAGCTGGTGCAGATCAGGAACTCCAGGTTGAAGAAACGAAGAATCATGATGTGGGGTGTTCTGAAGTTGTAGAGGTCAATCAACCAGTTGGTGCTCAAACAAATCAAAATTCGGGGACGTTGACAAACATGGAGCTATTGAACTTATCCTCAAACATAAAGAATCCGTATGAGGGGGCATCGGCAAGCCATCATAACCGTGTTCCCATTTACCTCCTAAATCTAAGTCGTTTCGAATTTAGTGATGAGAACGGCTCCCGACAAGCGTTATCGATTAACGATCAACTGGAGAAGTTATTGTCCAGCTTGTTCTTGACTCCGAAGCAATCAGAGATGCGCTGGCAAATTGTCGCTGACGTCTTGTCAATCGTTCAAAACCAAGGCTACTCCTCATGTGTGCACGTCTTTGGATCTCTCGTCACTGGACTCAGCAACTCCCGTTCTGACATCGACATTTTCATGGATCTCGGAGGAGAGCTATCAGGGTCCAGCGTTCTGGAAACAGTCTCCAAAGTTCTGAAGAATTCGGTGTGCCCCCATAATCCCGAGAAGATGTTTGCCGAGAAAGCAAACCTAATTGAAATGCAAGATCCAACCGTCAAGTTCCAGCACATCCAAACTGGCGTCAATGTCAAAATCTCATTTGGAAGTCGGTCATCCGTTGAGTTCAGCAAGCTTCTCCTTTTCTTCCTGAATTACGACCCACGCGTGAAGCCCTTCATTCAGATCCTGCGCTACTGGGCTGACTACCATATCCTTTCCGGTCCCCAAAAAATTAACAAGTATGCTCTCACACTCCTCGCTATAGTGTACCTCACAAGGAAGAAAATTATTCCGCCAATCAGACTGCTGCAGACACTTGCTGGAACTGCCAATGTGAATCCAAATATAATCGATGGCTGGGACTGCTCCTTCTCCAGTGATCGAGACCAGATTGAGGTGTTCTTTGATGCCGCTCCTCTTCCAGAAAATTACGAAGAAACGAGAGGAAACTTCCTCCTGGAAATGGCGTTGGAGTTTTTTGAAGTCATTCTCGCCACTGACTTCTCTTCTGTTATAGTTTGTCCTCTCATGGGGAAGATGATCCCTAAAAAAGGCTTCCTGGAGTTATGTGCTGCAAAGAAGACCCCTTCTACTCCATTGGCGAAGTGGCTGAAGACGTGTGAACCTGAATCGGTTTCCAAGGACCTTAGGTTTGCGAATCCACTTGTCATTCAGGATCCCTTTGTGCTAAACTCCAATGTTGGAGGACTTGTGAAGGGGGAAACTCTGAACGCACTGAAAGAAGTCTCCTGGAACACTGTCAGTGTTCTGAAAGCGAAGCCACAAAAAATTTCACAGATTTTTCAATGCTTTTCCATTTATCCCGATCCATGAGTTTGAGTTGCGTAACTTTTCAAGCTCATTATTTCCAATCCTTCTTGCTTTCAAACTAAACTACAAATCGAATTAAATGTTAGCAAGGAATAAATATAAAAGCTAGATTAATTAGTTAAATTAATTGTTCAAACAAAATTGAGGAATGTTCAAGAAAAATACTGTCATGTCATGCCTAATATGTAAGAAAATAATCAAATTCCATGAAATTGAAAGACCTGGTAAATGCCATGTCATAAGTAACTTTCGTGATTTATTTTGTGTGCATATGGAGTATTTTATGTATAAGTAAAAGAAATTTAATTGCTAATATGATGATTATTTGTTACTTGACTATAAGATGATCTTCCAATATTTCGTATTTACATAAAATAACAGCAAAGATTGTTAGTCTGTTTCGCTCTTGTTATTCTATGTATCAATTTTCTAATTGGCTCAACTTAATAAATGCATCTGTGAATATTAAATGATTTTGTACAAAATGGGGAATTTTGCATGCTTCATTAAAATTCCATGCTAGTCAAAAGTTAAAACATTTTTTTTAAACCACCGTAGTCTCGTGAAACAAAAATTGATTGATTAAACTTACATATACACCGTTTGAAAGAGCAAATATTTGTACAAATTGCATAATATATAATACGCACTTTAACTCCTTGCTCCCTGCGACAACGTTTCTTATGCGGACTTATCAACTGTCACAACCATGCTGAATGTAGATTACTCAATTTCTCATTTGAGTTTGAGACACTATTTTTGTCAGGCTATTTGATTAATTGTTTTACCCCCTCTTTACTTATTTCCAAAGGAAAATAATTGTTACTTAAGTATATAACAACTTTTTGAAGATGATCCATCAGTGCATCTAAAAAGTAATTACGAATTATGTCACGAATAGTTTGGCTGCACTTTTCCAAAGCAAAAAGAATGAAAAAGATTCAAGTACAAGTGCGAGACTCTTAATGCCATGAAAGTTGATAGATTGAATACTGGAATCCCGACAAGCCTGTTGCTGGTGACCAAATCCTAATGCAGAATATTCTCGTAATACTTGCTTAAAAACAAATAGTTTTTGCTTGTAAGTTTTTTCTGCTTTCTACTGGAGCGTATGTGTGAATGGAATATTAATGACAAAGTCAAGACAGTTTACATTGCTGCAAAAGACACCGCATATTGTGAATATCTAAGTGACAGTGATGAACTGAAAAGTAGTGAAGTTGAGGAAGAAATTGAGAATTCTACTATCCTTGAGAAACCTGAGTACATTGATGTTAATGTCATTGATGAAATTTGTCACAATAATATATTTCTACAGAATAAAGTAAACTAGTCATGTTTTGATAGAAAACATGATAGAAATAAGATACAAGATGTAAGATTGGTATACGTAGATGAATACGTACTGTATGCTGTATTAAAATGCAATCAAGCCGTTCAACACAAAATTATAACGTGGATAAAAACTTTGTCGCGTATTAGCTACTATTGCAGCTATTCTAAAAATATAGTTCGTTAAATTAAAGTAAAAATAGGGTTCATAAATGTTTCTAAAATCTATCTCAAATTTGGATTCGGAAATATTTATTTTCAGTAATTTTTCGACCTTGGGCTCACAATCAGTAAAACTGGTTATTCGTATTTTCATCAAAAACTTTACATACTTTTAATCCAAGTCTTGCACATTTAATGCGAAAATGTTCCAATACAAACCCAAATGTTTGGGTTATATTAGCATTCAACAATAAAAACTAGAAGTGCAAGAGACAATTAGTGATGCAGTTGTTAGTAAAAGCCGGGTATTTTGATGCTGTATCATGCAGCAATTTCATTCGTGTTGATTTTCGGAGATGTGATTATGACAAAAAAATAAGTTGGAATTTCATATAAGTCTTTTTCTATCACCTAGAAAAAATTGATATGCGCTTGTTTTTCTTTGAAAAATTGTTTGAAACTATGGAATACAAATAAAAACCTGTTTCGAGCAATTGTGTAAAGAAATACATAATCATAAGCAATATTTATTCGGGTAAGTGATGCTATTTATCAACGTTAAAACCTTCTTTTCAACAGTTTTACTGCTTACTAAACAATTATTAGTCATAATTTGACTTATCCTCATCCAGATCCCATAATATGTGTGCTTTTAAGAATTTTAAATATATTTGAGAGGCTGTAGAGCAAAGAAAATTGATTAAATTAATCTATTATTTTAACTCAATTTTAGCACAAATGTGTTTATCGCATTGTTGTACACTTTAATGACCAATTATCATGCTATCTATTATCGCGTTTACAGAAACCGTAACGAAAATTATAATTAGTGGTTTGATATTTGTCTCACCAGCCAAATCAATCTTCAGGTATGATAATTTTTTAAGACTTCGCAATAAAGTAAAATTTGATTTGAAATAAGAAATTAAAACTACAGTTTAATAATCATCATCTAAAAATCCAATTATTCGGATATATTAAGACGAATATCACTCATCGTCAGATGATGATATAGACTTGAGATAAATTTTATAGTTAGTACTACTCGCTTCATACTTATATGTAGTGATATAATATCATCCCATCACCTAAAAAAGGAAATATTATTGGTCATCATTTGAGAAATGATCATTGATTTTTAGAAGTAATTTGGTGACTCTTGGTTGAGTACAAATTAAATCTTTTGTAACTGTAGCAAACGAATTTTGCATGCTAACATGTCATTACGGAAAAAATATATTCTGATTTTTCAGAAATTCAGTCTTGATACACTATAAAATCCGTCGTTTGATAATTTTTTTGTAAGAAATCACAACAAAAGAAATCATTAAGCCGCTTGGTCTGTCATTACTTTAACCTCTTTAAAGAAACTATAATTTTTTAAATAAAAACTCAATTTGAAAGATATGGTAGCAAAAAATCGTTTATCATATTATTCAACCATTTTTTAACTCGAGTGTCACGCACGTGAAGATAATTACTTTCTAAAATTAATGAATTTTGTATTATTCGTATATATCTTCCATCTAATGACAGGCTGTCATGAAATCAATTAAGTTGTTGTTTGTTAAATCAATTGTTAAGTAAAAGTGTGATTATTAGTATAATATCTTACCGTCCCCATCTGAAAAGATGATTTAAAAAAGACTGCGTAATAGAGTAAAACGAATTGAAATTTGAATACAAATCTACTGTTTAATAATCAAGCACATGAAAATCAAATTTTGAACTAGTTTATAACACTAATATCACGCACGTGAAATTATCTACGTAAAATATATGTTATGTGCTAATCACTTAAGCTTCTAGTATACTGGTATGGTATCATGTAATCATCAAAATTAATTGTTTGGAGATAAAGATATGATACAAAATGAGATACATTACTTATTTAAATTTTTATTTGGACAAAAAGGAGCAATTAAAAAGCCATAACGTTGTGGTAGCACGAAAATTTCTTATTTGGGGGTGTAAAGCGTACGTGTATTGTTGTGAGATTTTTCTGTCTTTTCGGGCACATGAAACTGTTTCCAATAGTTACCAGTAAACTTTAAAATAACGTTATATTCAGTTAACTAAAGTATTACCTTATAAATTTATACGCCATACTCAGGGATTCTACACATTTTATTTCGAACAAGTTTGCACGAATTCAAATTCAAATAACATTATCAGGTTATGAGACACTAACGACTAAGCCTTAAAACTCCGAATAAATATCAGCAATCTTATCTAATTATAACTTACAACCGGGACTACATAGCTTAGAGAAAGCAAAACTAACAACACTCCAAACAGAACATACTACAGCATCATTTGATCTACTACTTAATGCACTAAAAGAAAGTCTTCTTAACTGGTCAATAGTTCAACCCACTTTAAAACAAAGTTAGCTAGCATTGTGCAAACAGCATACATCCAAACATTTTTTTTTGTCATTTTAAAACAGAATTTACAATGGATACCATTTTTCTCTGTTTAATCGTCACGATCATATTTAGAGATAATTTAGTTGCAGGGATACTATACGTCAATTCAACATCAAATATTTTAAAAATCTTACCCACTCACCCAGTAAGCAATAAATTCTTCTCAAACATTCCCATTGAAAACTTTAACGATCCGCCTGCTAAAATTTTAAACCTTCACAGTACACTTTCAGAACTCCCATTAATAAACCCAGAATCCTGCCTGATACACATTACAAATTTCGAAAAATCGCATGTTAGCAGCCAAATCCTAAATATTCCAGTTCTACTTTCCGATTTCTCTGACATTTCAATGTTTCAAACAAAATACTTTCACCGCATGAGATATTATTTGTTACCCACGCCAAAAAATGTCAAGTTACCCACAAACGTATCCTTAGGTGACGAATGCTCATTCAGTAGATATTTGAATGGAATACCACAAAATCTACATTCTAATCCTTCTGGCTACTGCATCAAAATAAACTTTCTTCGTTTTGCAATGACTATAAAACCATGGACATGTGTGATTCGACTAATCGCGTTTGTGCCACCTCATATGATGAAAATTTCGCTGGGTTCATCGTCAATGCTAGATTCGAATAATCACAGTGTTTTTGACTTTTATCGTATACAGAATTCAATATTTGACTATTCTCATGTGCTACTTAAAGATACCTATCAACTACTCAGTGACACAATCCCTATGGGAACACTGAATATTGTGATTCAAAAGAGAGCCAGTGTCGTAACCCAAAATAATGGACTAGCCCATTTTTTCATCGATCGTTTCAAATCAGTTTCCTCTCTTCAAACCCTTATACATACTGATGTGTTTGTGCTTCTAGTAGCGAAATCAGTTTCCCAAAATATTCTTCAGGAATCATTCACAATCGCTTCTTCTTACTATATACAGTGTATCAAATGTCATTCACGACTTACTCAAGTAAACATAATTTTCACAAATTCTCTTAAAGGTATGCACTTTAAAATGATAAAAAGCAAAGAAGAAATTCAAGTATACTATGGTACTCAATATTCCCTTAACGCTATACCGATTGAGTACATGGTTTGTAAAAACCCAAATGTTTGGAGTCTTGCTCGCACGCGCACAAGAGAACAACACCTTATGGCTGGATTTGCAGATGTGCTTTTAACTATATTTGGGAATCACTCGATATACTCAAGCGGCTATGGAATCCATGAGGAACAACCAAAGTGTACAAAACCGATTGATCCTAGAGATGAGTTCCATTATCCAAACAGAATCGATCTGAGAACATCGGACTACTACGGTTTCCAGTTTCATTACTTTGCTGGGCAAATTCTAGAAAATCCTGCGGAGTCTCTCAAATTTGTTTCATGTGGGCACAATGAATCAAAGCTGTTTGAGTTTCATGAATTGTATGAGGTCTTCGATGTAAATATTTGGATTTGTTTAGCAGCAGTGAACACTTTCTTTATTCCGCTTTCAATCAAAAATTTAACAACCAAAGTATACAAATTTGCAGCGCTTTCATTTTATGCAATGAAGACAGTCTTAGAACAAGGGGACCCGTTTCCAGATAGTCTTCTGAGTAGATGGAAACTGCGATTCATTTTAGGTCCTTACATGCTGGTAATGCTTGTGATAAGCAACGCATACAAAAATGATAACGTTTACAGGATTGTCCTACCACCAAAACTTGAGCCTTACGAAAGACTAGATCAGCTTGTGAGGGACAATTTTGACATATATTCTAAGGTGGAGCTCCCAGATCATCTGCCTATGGGCATCGGTTCTGGAAGTGACATCTGGACATCTGCAAAACAACACGAAATTATTGTACATCTCAAAGAGCCGTTTGAAGGGATTGAGGGCAGTTACTATTCGGAATTAGCGGATCGATTTAGACTTCTAAAACGAGACCTTATGAAAAACTGGCCGGAAATGAATGCAACAAAAGATAGTCTCCTGTACAATTTAGATTTTACATTTAACAATACCAAACTTATGGAAAATGAGACTATGGATCTGATACATTCACTTCAACGCGACTATGAAACTAGTAGTGTCTATTTTAAGTTGAGATATCGGCCACTTAGGGAAGAATTCCATAATAAGCAGAATGAGATGCTTTTTCAGAAATTACATCAATGCAAAAAGACTGCCGCAATCATGAAGGAATTTGAGAGTATGAAGTATGCTGAGATTTTGAAAGAAAGAAAGCACAAATATGTGTATGTTAGCAAGGAGGCGTTTCTAGAAAAACAGATAGGATTAAGGTATAGTGGATGGATGCCGTGGCAACTTATTTGGAGGAATAAAGTAATCAGTGAAAGTGGAATTATTCAGTGGTGGCCAAGGCTGGTGAAAGACTTAAAAGAGGATCATGGCGGAAATAGCTCAAATTTTTATGATAACGGCTTTAAAAAAATTAACATTACAGGAAATTTGGCAATTTTGTTTATGTTGTTGCTAATCGGGGAATGTTTTGCAATTATATGTTTTATTGTTTTAGATATGAGGTCAGTTGTTCGTATGACCTCGTTTGTCGTGAATATAGTTGGGAAACTGTGGAATTCAGGAGACGTGTTTTCCTGCAAGTTGAATTTGAAGACAGTGCAGGATTCGTGTATTTGTCAGCTGTTATATTATGCGCTAATTAAATTTTTCTATAAGAAAAGGAAGTCAGTTTAATTTAAATGTATCGATTAGCTGTAGGTATACGCTATGCATTTTTTACATGTATTCGTGTTTTATGGAAGTATAATGTGTTTCAGGTATCGCCATCAAACATCTTAGAAAATGAACATATATGTTTATACCTTCAATGCATATCTCTCGTTTTAAACTGGCAAATTTTTATGCTTGAAATGTTCACAGTTAAAATATGCTATTAAAAAAGTAAGTTTCCTTAATGTACAGTGTGTGTGTCACAAATTTATTTAATTCAGATAAACTACATTATCGGAGTACTAATTTTTCTTATTTCATTAATTTTGAAGCAACATTTTACGTTTAAATTTACTGTACATTGTAAATATAACAATCATCGAACCATGAAATATACAATTATTTGTAACCAGTGGAGATACGAAAAACTAATTACATTTTTCATTGTGCTTTCTGTAAACAAAATAATTGAAAAAGAAATTGATAGTCAAATCAAGTAGACGAGCAGCTTGTGTGATGATGATAGCTTTCTTTTCTGCCTTGTCGGAAACAAATCCAATCGAGCATGAGTATGAACTTCATGATAATTAAAATAGTGGAAATAATAAAAGTAAATTATTTTATACAGAAACGTACTGGCCACTTAGAGAAATATTTCTATATGAACAACCAGATGTACTGTTTTAATAAATTGGGAGTTGAGATTTTGCATTATAGCAATCCATTGCATTATAACTCGTTATTCATTATTTGCTTTAGAATTAAAATTTAGTAAAGACATTTTTTAAGAATTTTATAAATAGTGGAGGTAAAACCTTTTCTCCCTGTTCAAATTTTTAATACAATTTAAAATAGACACCCACAACATCTAATGTGAGCTATTAAATTTTAATATCTGAAAAATGTCAATTTATGAAAATTCAACAACTCAAATAATAAAACTATTCCACATACGGTAAGCGCTGAACCCAATAATATCCAAAGGTAAACCAAAATACTCCTCGATACTGGGTTAGGAACTGGAATTTCTATTTGATCGGGATTCTCCTTTAAGTTGAAATAATAATTCCTCCATCGGCTTCTCTCAACTTCAGTGTTTAGAATGGTACCTGACAACATATTTCGTTTTACTAGCTTTTCAACCTCATAAAAGTTTGACACACCATTGTTGTCGTCATGATAATCGTCCCATCTGCTATACAGTCCACTTTCCATTAGCTGACTAAGACCTCGCTTAAAAAGTGGAAAGAATGCATTTCGAGTCACTGTCCAGGGCATGCTTGTATCAAAATTTTGAACTTGTACTGCAGGCGATGTCTGCTTTGATGTTTTCATGAAAAGTTTCAAAATTTGTTTCTGCATTTTGACATGTTTATATAAATCCAGTATTGCCAATGTTCCAGATACGTTCTCAACCTTTTCCTTAAAATGTGTATCATTTTCGGCTAAGCCGATGTCCAATTGTTGTAGATAAAGCTGTGCAGAAACTTCTCGCATTCCAAAGAGCCAACCATTACGAAATACAGTTTTCAAAAGTAGATTTTTAAAATATTCAGGGAATTTTCCTGACTCCATTGTTTCATTGACGACAGCTCCAACAATTGACAACAAGCTGTCCTCATGAGTTGCTGTGAATGTTAATATTTTGATATCGAAATTTGCTAGATCTTCCAAAGTTTTTGGGTAGCTGGGTTCCTCGGTTTTTGCCATGTACGAAAATATTTCGCACTTGTAAAATTGACACACTGCAAAAACCGCTAAAAGCCAAATCAACCAAATAAAGCGGTAAAGTTGTCGAAACCCAGTTGTTGGTAAAAATATTTGTATTTGAGAAGATGAAGTTTGTTCCATCAAAGATCCAAATAGCTCTAATGGAACGAGTGTATGGTCGTTATACCCTTTAACCCAAATATGCCTAGATAAAATAATGACAGCACACATTGCCAAAAAACATAAGACCAGAGCAGCCCAAGTTTGCACATCAAATGGGTTAGTAATGACCGCATTCATGTACAAGTGGTTATCTTTGAATCCGTCTTGAATCACTATGAAACCCCATTCTTCATAGAGCATTCCTTGTACCACAATTGCTAGTTGATAGGGATGTTCGCTTAGATTTTGTAACAGCGCATTTGAAAGGCGTTTTCTTCGTTGAACGACTGCAATCTGCTTTCCGCTTAAAACACTGAAATTTAGTTGAGAACTGAGTGCGTGAAAAACGCAAAGTTCAACTGTTGGTATGGACTTTGCCTCTTTGTATACCTGATATTGATTGCACGATATAAGAACACGTTCTCTCTCTGATAAATGCAGATCTGTCAACACAAACTGTTGATGAAGATTTATATTTTGGAAACGTGAATGGAATAAATCTCTGGTTTGATTAATCAACGTACCTTGAAGGCACAAGGAGCAAATTTCTAATACAACCTCAAGATTAACAACTGCAAAAGCAGGTTGCATATAAAAAGTGGAATTTATATTTCTTTCGAACGCTGATAGCTTTGGACTCAATGAGTTTTGAAAGAATACAATAAAAGTTGGAACACTTGTCAAACTTTCTTCTAATATATATTTTTTCTGGTGAATACTAAATTCAAAGCTAATATAAATATGGACAAAGCAAATTAGATGTTTTTTAAATGTATAACGCAGCCATGTACTGTTATGAGATATTTCAAAGCTGTTAGCGTGTTCATTCACAAATGTAATTGAGAACACGGAACTACCAGAAAATCGTTTAAACAAATATTCACTTTTCTGAGCTTCGTCAATCACAGACGAGGGTTTAACACCTATATTTAGTTTTAAGTGACATGGCTTCATTTCAAGAAATAAATTGTTTACACTTGAACCCGCGCTGATTATTTCACCTCTATTTTCAGATGTTGAAGGATAGGAAATTACCGAGAGATGATTTGGATAGAAAATTGGAAAGAATAAATGTAAAAATGCGTGTTGTACAGAGAAAGATTTGTAGCGCCTCATATTTGTATAAAACATTTAGTGAATCATTGAAAATTGTATCCACAAAAGCAAATATAATGTAAATGCTGAACTAAAGTTAGGAAACATTCAATTGTGATATATTTAAGAATAAAAATCGTTGAGATCACAATATTCTGTAATATTTTCCGATGTCCTTCCACATTACAATTAAAAATTACAGTTTACTAATGATTGTACTACAATAATCAAAGAAATGTCAGTACCAAGTGTGTGCTTTCCTCGTTAATTTACTGTGAAGGTGGTTGTGAAAGCACTTATTGTGATGACAAATAACGTTGCTATTTTTGTGTTAATTTTTGTATAGATTTGCAAGATTGAAAGTGCTATTCATTTAATTGAGTTTTTGTCAATGTTCTTGGTTTTTTTGGAAGAGTCAGTCTTGCCTAAAATGTCAACTGAGCACAGAACTTCAAATTGGTTTCTTGTATCTTAACCACCACATTATATAGAATCACCACTTAATGGCCATAAATGAACCATTGAAAAATGCACAAACGAAAATATTATAACAACCAAAACGTGTACTCAAAGCATCGTTCATTGATTTTATTGTTTATCTCAAGCAATTGAAGAATGCTCTCCATCTTTAAATGTGCTATTTCACATTATTTGCGAGTTTCCAAATTGTACATGCTTAAACCAAACAAATGACACGCTATGAAACATACTAACATCAAGCATAACCATACCTTAAACAAGAGAGTACTGTTTGCTCCATTAAAAAGTAGGTAAGTAGTTTTTAAAACTAGAAAATTTGTGAATGTGCGCAGGCAAATGTTGCGATGACTAATTTTGACAATTAAAATTAAATGACAAGTCCCACTTCACGTCGTTTTCAACCGTTGGTCTGGATATGTATGTCACGTATGGAATAAATTTAATAAATTAAGATGACATCTCTATGAGCTTCATTTTTACAACAACATTAAAAAGTTTTTGAAATAGAATTTTTCTTCCTTATTTCAATTCTAATTACGATTTGATACTGGTTTGATAAGTTGATTGTTTCAATACTTTACTGATCCAAATCCTGAGAAAAATGGTGCCAACTTTATTTTAAAATCTGCATTTGAAGCTACATTCCAGAAGCAAAGTGGCTACACTGACAACAACCATAATCCCAAAACAGATGATTGGAGCTAAAAGTTTTATAATATCGATCATGCCATCGTTTTTGTTATTATTTACTAAAACCACAGATTCTAAATACTCCCGGTATTTCCCAATATGTCGAAAGTATGCAATATCCGCCCACTCATCCCACATCTTTGCTAACCCACTCTCCCGAATCCTCATCGTCGTTTTTAGCATCCATTCGCGATTTTGAGTTACAATTTCCCAATTATGATAAACCACCTGAATCGTCTCAGGAATTAAACGACATTCTGAGGCAAACTTTTGTCCATAAGCTCTATCAAGGTCATCCTGTAAATTAATTACATCAATGGTTGTCTTCGTGCTGTAGCTGGCATGCAAGTACTTTTGGTCGATAAACTTTGTCGAGTTTCTGAAAACCTCCATCTCAATTTCCTCAAAGCTTGAATTGATCAAATGGTATATTCCAAGTTTCTTGAATTTCCACTCAAAAACATCCTGGAACCCAGCTCTATCAAGTTTCCATCGAAATTTGTAGCCAGATTTAATGGCGTTTTTCAGACTTTTGAATGCAATCGGGGGATCTGGTGATACAACCACGCTTGTGATATCATTTTCATAAAATTGGCTTACCAGCATACTAGTAATTGCCAATGATGTCAAGGACTTGTGTAAATCCTGCTTAAAAATCGCTGCCAACGAAATCATTAGAATGGTTGAAAAGTCATGATGTTTGTTTAGCACCATATGTTTTAGTTTAATGTAAATCGGAAATGTTATCACAACAATTAGCCACGAGTTGTCTCGGATGGGTGCACTCCAAATGCTGTTCAATATTGATGATTTTGAAATTTCTTGCTTTCGGTATTTATGAATGCAGTAAATAGGATGCATTGTAAGGACAGCCCAAAATTGTGTTCCAAGTTGAACTGTAAATGACTCATCATCTAGTCTTGGATCAATTCCTCGGCTTGTGATGAACTGTCTGGAGTTGTTTTTTGCTCTTAGCAGTTTTAATTCTTCTTTCTCGTAACGGGTTTTCATTGTGATTGAGACATTATGAACTTTGATAAGAGAAATAACAGCCATCAATTCACTGTTGCAATGTCGGGATTCTGGATATCTGAAAACTAATCTGAAACACGAAGTAAGGTCTTTGGAGTACTTTTTGAAATATTCGTCTATGTCGTTTCGAATATTTACAAATGCGGAGACTGTAGCTCCATTTCCATGCCAAAATAGTAGTCGGTGAAGCTTTATGAGGTTGGTGTTAGCTGCAATAGTATCGGCATTGATAGCAATTACTCCGCCGTTATCACTACATGTATGATCAGATGATGTGTTGGTATTTAGAAATATTTTGATTGCAGGTAAATTTCTCTCGCGATCTGACAGAATAGGGTAATTGCACGTTAACTGATCTAGCTTTCTTTGGTTTGTTCGTATAAATATAAATACTGTGGTAATGGATTCTGTATAATATCTGAATAGGGTAAAAACACTGGAAATTTCATCACTTTTACCAAAAAGGCTCTCGACTGGAGCAAATATAAATGTGAATGCTGGGACGAATTTGGAAGGTAGTTTTTCAATAGTTGTTAAATTGAGTAACTTTGAAGAATATATGAGATGTCTAAAATTTGCAAATTCGGGCAAATCCTGTGTTTGTAATGAATATTTGCAAATAATTAAATCTTGTTGATTGAGTGTTGATTCTATCAGTGTTAAGTTAGCTTTTGCATCAATACATTTGATACAAAGGCAAAGAATATTTAAGATGAGTAGACGGAATTCAAACAGATTTAAAGAATATCGTTTCATGGTAGTAAATCTCAACTTTGCCTAAAAATTGATTGGCCTTCACTAAACTAAAGTCCGAATTCCGTATTTTCTAAAGAATTATTGTTCACACAAACTTGGTTGAGAAAAGAATATTTACAAACGTAAATATTTATTTAAAAATGATATTATAAGATTAATTGATTTCTACTACGGCAAAGAATGATTGCTCAGCTATTGTGAATCTTGAGCAACATATGATGAGGTTGTACACTAAGGGTACGCTTGTGACATTGTTCACTTCAGTTTGACTTAATTGCCGAAGGAAGTACAGAAATGGCCGGAATCTTTTTGCTGTTCGCTTCTTTTTTGACTTAATTGAATGGTTTTGGTAGTAAAGGCATGACACGTACTCAAAATGACAGACACTCAAGTTGATTTAAGCGTGGCTTATTCTTCTTAATTAATAACAATATTATAACTTATTGTAGCATTCCATGCCTGTAGAGTATAATAAAAAGGGAAAGTCAACCTTAAGAGCAGAAACTGGCATGTAATTACAAAAAAAAAACTGGTTGGCAAGCACTCTGTCTTCTTTCATCAACATTCATAATGGCGAAGAAAATCAATAAATTACGTACTTTGACGTTTGCTGCAACAATGGGAACCTGGATATAGTTGATTACTAGGGTTCTTTGTTTTGCGCTGATAAGGCAAATATTTTTACATGAATATGTTTTTGCATTTATGCAACTAAAATACTCAAAATCCTAGAAAATCAAATATTTAATTCTTACTTTTTTTGTGTTCCATCAATTAAGTTCAACGCTAGACAATCACATCAACGTAATGAACATCTTAGGTTAGTCCGACGAAGTACGAGTACTTTGTATGCACAATTTATTTAATAGGATTTTAAGCATACATAACCGGTTTTCACACCCATTGCCATTTAATAAATTTAACATGCATTTATGAATATTTTAGCTGTCTAGCTTTAAAAAAATTTTGTTCCTTATCATACAACAAAAGAAATGATTGGTGGGGAAAATATATCAAGGAAAATAGATTTGTTAATAGAGAGGCTTCGGAATCGCAACTAGAGAAACCCACAATGAGTGGAAACATATTAGTAATATTTATTGTATGGCTGTGAGGACAATGCATTGCGCTCATATATGTAGTAGTAGAATGTAATCGATTCCTTCGATACTATTTTAGAACGTTGATAAAATATTTATCATGTATTTACCACAAATTTGAATTAGGGCTCGTTAGATTAAAACACAAAATAAGTCGTGTTTTTTAAACTCAATAATATTCAAAGTAGGGATATGATTATTATTACTGTGAAAATGCAACTTATCAGGAAATCAGTAAAATTCATTTTATTTTTCACTTTAATATCTTGTTGTGCGCAAAGCTTGATAATGCAGTGATGAAAATTTTAGTTCATCCAAACCACACAAGACCAGTCGAGCCCCATGAACAATATATGTTCTTATTGTTAGTTAAAAAATTCTACGTGGCTGGTACTCCCAGGATTATATTTATTGTAGGAAAAATGGGTTACATAGGTATCTAGAATAAACGTTTCTCTAAAGATATCCTGCCATAAGTACAATATGGATACCAAAATCTCCACGAAAAGAAAAATTTCAATATCTTATCAGAATTTTGATTAGAAGAGAGCGATTTGAATACCTGAGCAGAATTTTGATATACTCGTTGAAACATAGTGGTTTCAGAAGCATGTAGGTAGCAAGTGCATTGTTAACATTGTTTAGAGGGTAAAGCCTACAAAAAAAGTTGAAGATTATAATCATTATTAATGTGACTTTGGATGGCCATGGGAGAGTTATGGCGTGCATGAACGAATCGGCGGGTAGAAACTTTCCGCTTTGTTTGCATGTCTCAAGGAGGAAAAAGCCTGGAGATGTGGGATTGCATGGTTTCTTGTGGACAATAAGTTGGCCAAGAAAACCTATCAGGATTCCTAGAGGAATCCAGCTTTCAACAAGCTAGAGTCCACATTTTTGTAGGAAATTTAGCTTTATGTCACCTACTTTCATGAGTCCAGCTACAAAAATTTGTGTTTCATATTATTCGAGATATCCTATTTCATACTATATCAACATTTGTTTAGAAATTACCTTTACGTTGAGTATCTTCAAAGACAAGCATACTGTTAAGGTGTGACACAATTTCTCTTGAATTCTCTACATATTTATTAAATGAGTAAAATCCAACAATTTTAAAGACAAGGTAGAATATACATTGAAGTAATGTAGGTAGGGGTAGTGCTTTAGAAATATGAATGGTTTGAAGGATGTAGCAGGCTAGATAGAAAAATGTGAGATATAATTTGTATTTCACTTTTTTCAAAGACATCTTCTTTTAGTTTAAATCGTTGTAACTTCTTGTCCCACGTGTAGGACATTGCACCTCTCAAAATGAAAACTCGACAACCTCGAATAATAAATTTGAGAAACCCCCTTTTGTCTCCTTGTTGAAGCATGTTCTCCAGAAGATTGTGTAAGTCTCAGGATTAAAATAAGTTACAGCAGTCAGTTGCTCTGCAAAGTCAAAATAATTTGCTTTCTGAGAAACTTTTATTTGGTTCTCATTCCCAACAGTTTAAACCATCTTATGGTCCAATATATCACCATAGAAGTTCTCAAATGTTTAGTGGCATACGTTCTCAATTATTTACAGCATAGTTATGTTGTTGGAAATTATTTTTAGAGGACAAGGATTGAGGATAGATTTGATCTCTAGCGCTGTAAACGTATATACGGTTCACAAACATTAAACGATTAAGTACGGAGTCATATCGAATATCTTTTGCGAAGCGTGGATTTAGGTGTTTTAATAATAAATCAAGTCGGTGCTCCGGTATATTTAATTAAAATATGCATTATTTTGTTCGTTTATATCACCATGGAAGCTCTCAACTGTTAAGCGGCATATACGCATTCAATTATTTACACTATAATTTCATTGTTAGAAACCACTTATTTGGTTAATAGATTCCGGATATATTTGCGCTCTAGTGGCATATGCTTCACAAAAAATAACTATTAAATGCTAATCTTGTCGAATATCTATTTCGATGAGAGGAATTAGATGATTAAAAAAATAAATACAGTTGGTTAGGGAATACAAACGGATTTTCTGGGTTCTAAAACTCTGGCAAATTTCCGGAATATATTTATTTGGTACCAGAGTGGCATATGAGCAAGCTGACGCGAAATTGAAGAAAATATTAATTGAAGAGCGTCTCGCTCGCTTTATTTTTAATGACGTTTAGAACATCACATATATCTTAAAACAAACGACTATTTTTACACATACAGAACGAAGAGCAAAATAACCGATAGCAGCTAACCACGCCGTTTTATAAAACCCATGCAAAGTTTAACCATTTATGCAACACATCCATCCTATCAAGTGCGATAATTTTTTGTGAAAAACGCATTCATACTTAACGCTTGGGGTGAACAATAGTAGCAAAACACGTATCTTTTAAAACCCGTACAATGTTTTACCATTTATACAACATCACATCCATCCATCAACTGCGATAATTTTTTTCAGAAATAAACATTTAAAAATTAACGCTTGAGGTGATTGATAGTCGCCAAGCACGTATCTTCTAAAACCCACACAATGTTTAATCATTCATATATCATCACATCAATCCAATCAAGTGCGATTAGTTTTTTGTCAAAAATACATTTTATAAACAACGCCTGAAATGGGTTTAGTAGCAAAATGCGATTTTTTGTAAAGACTCATTTAAAATTAACGCTGACTGATAGTAACTAATCCCGTAGGTTTAAAACAACTAGTTTTATTAGATAATAGTTTTACATTTACACTAAAGGTTTATCTGCTATTTATTATGATGGGGATCAAACTCGTGTGGTGAATTCTGTTGTAAAAATTTACCAAAAGCAAGAAAAAAATATTTAGAAGTTTGGCTTATGCGTAGGATTGTGTCATTGAATGACGAAAACAATTGTTTGGTTATCATGGATAAACTAAAGTATTTAGTATTGAGCGAATTGAATATTTCATGTTCAAGATGTTATGTCTTAATGCTGAATATGCGGATGCGCTTTCTTCCTTTCTTAGAAATAGCATAGATAATTTCATTGAGCAGATGAGGACAGATTATGTATTAACCAAACTATGATCAGTTCACATATTGTGTGGTCACTTTAACAGACAAGTTTTCGAGAGGTCCATAGGTTGCCGTAATTATGTCATGTTACTAAAGACAATGTGAGGTTGGGCTCTTACCAAATGAGTGTTGATGATTTAAAGGAATAACAACTTGTGTCCAAGGGCTTGGGTGGGTTCCAGTGCTAAGGCTATAAGATCTCATGTGCAAATACAAAATCGAAAATGAAGAAAGATGTAATGCGTTCAAAGGGACCTTTACAATTTGAAACTTATTTCGTCAACTGAGTGTGTATGTTGATAGACTATACAGTAAAAAAATTAAGGATAATAATAGCAGAAGAAAAATCATGTAGAGTATAGATATTTTATGTCATGTTCTATAGTTGTTTGTATTACCCTTATTTTACATGAAATTATTTTGAAACTGAATATTGAATCATCATTGAGTTTGTAAGTTTCATAACTCATGTCATTATTGTATAAATTTGCCTTATGATTTATGTTTAAACTTTGCAACATATTATTAACCATAAAGTGTTTTTTTATACATGAATCCTTAGTTGTAACAATGCCTATTAGTTCCTGGTATATATAGTATTTCAAAAGCCGTTCTCTATTTTAAAAGCTGTTCTTTGTTTCCAAAACACATCTTAAAGTGAATTTCAAATCTTTTCTCTGAAATTCTGAAATACACTCTGAAGTCTTCATATCTGAAAGTGTTAGCCCCAATTCATAAAATTATGTGTAGTATTACACGTTCTACCAAAGCACAAGCTTTAAGATTTAAGATAGCAAGCACAGATCAACTGTCTGTTGGAATACAAAATCTGTGAGGGAGAGTGGTGTACCTTTGTCAACAAAGTTTGATCTTCCCATTTTTATCCTCAATGTCCTCATGTAATTCAAAGATTTCTTATTGAATGGACGGCGCAAAACTTTCGGATTTGCACGTTTCAATACGGTCACAAGTTCGGATGACCAACTACCAATATCTGCCATTTCCACTGCAAGGATCATTATCAAGGACAAAGATCCTAATGCCGAGTAGCCGTAAATGAATCTTTTTTCCATGGGCATATATTTGCCTAAATTTATCATTACATACGAACTCACTATGGATACACATGTCAAATATATGCCTAAAATCCGCAATACTCTGGAGTT
>JAQIXX010001580.1:0-32100 GCA_034700605.1 Willowsia nigromaculata
AGTTTAGTGGTGTACCTACCTGATGATGAAAAAGAAGAAAGCTTTGCCATAAGGTTTATTGACGATATAAATCTACGACGTGTTGTTAGTCAGCAGTTCATCCAGGGCGTAATTTTTCAAAGCATAAAATCGAGTGACAGTCCGTTTATGTACGGACCACACTTGGAAGTGAATCCCCGCACTGATAGTGATAAGTTAGTTAGTACGTAGAGAAAGCAAAGTGTGGGAGCAGCTTTTACTACTCCTATCAGTATAGAGAAGATTCATGCACAGATGAATTTGTCATTTTGGTATTGGCTAGAGAGATTTAAGCTTACACAATAGAGAGTTTACCATTGCTATGTAATCCTACTGTTTTATTTAGCATGGGCACGTGCACACTTTAAAAAATGTGTACAATTTCACGGTTGAATGGACCGGAGAAGATTAATGGGAAAGGACGATTGGCTTGTCCTCGGGAGTACATATTTTATTTAAACAGTAGCTTGGCCGCATTATACACAAGTTGTACTAGGACGAAGAAAATATGTTTTTAGCCCCTCGGCAATGACATGCATATTTCGGGGAGAAAATGCAGAATGCAGAAGGGATCATCATCATTCAAGATAGTAATAAGGACGTGGGGTTTGTGTCAAATTCATCTTCACATATTCATTACAGCCTCTTTTCCTCCACTTTGCTAAAACGGCAGTTTAATTTGAAACCATAAAGCTATTTTTGAAAATGTCAAAAAAGATATGCCATCATCCCCTGACATTGGAGTGAAACGAGTGACATTGATCTGAATGAATTTTTGCAGTGTAATAATATATATTTTTTACTTTTGCAGAGGATATTATGCGTTCTGTTTCTACTATTGGTGGTCTGCTGAGCGTTTTCTCATGTTCAGATTTGGGATGACTGCCAATATGAATTAAGCGCAGTGTCAATCAAAATTTTCGATGGGGGCGTGAACATTGAAAATAGAAATATGTGAAGATAAAAATATTAGTAAGTGTGCATTGCTTTTCTCGCTGCAGTACATGTATTATGTAGTCTATCATTCAGGGTCTGATAATGGTCATGATGATGACGATCTTATCGAATGAGATGAATTTATTTCATTGAAATGCAATAAAACAACTTTCATATGTACAAAATCAAAACATTACTTGGACATGAAACTGAAACGTTGAATGTTTCTAAAAATACTCTCCACCCAAAATGCATAAATATTGCGAGTATCTCCACATTATACCCAGACATACTATTTCCATTACAAATTCATAGTTCACAAACGGAAATGAAAATTTTTCAGTTCTTCCTATAGTTATGGAATGGTCCTAGGTCAAGGTTCAATAACTTGTCAGATCAATCTGTGTGCTGTGTAAAGTGAAGTGAAGGAGAGATGAAAACTTATCTTTTTTCATCCAAGATCTCTCCCAAAACCACACTTACGTTAGTCCTTTATTCCAAAGTAATTTGATTTACTTTTTGAGTTGACTTGCACATGTAAGGATTTCAGAAAGATAGAGTTTTTATGAAAGAATTTGTGATAAAGAAAATGTTCGAAAGACGAACCGTTGTCGTATAGAATGCATTTTCCGATTTTAAAAATCATGCTTTTGCTCTACTTTGTTGAAAGCCGCATTTTCAGACTAATGCTATGATGCTTTTTCTTTAAGCAACAATGGGACTACAGTATATGCAACCAAAGGAAAAAAGTAAAAGTCAACGCATTTTGGAGCAAGGCAAAGTATTACAATAAAGACTTCACCACCACCAAACAACAACAACAATAACATCAACGACATCAACGCAGGTTCCGTTTTAAGAAAGTGGTATTTGTATTCCCAATGGAATTCCATGCAGAATAATCTCAACTATTATTCTTACGTATTGGTTTCCTCTCAAAAATTTATTTCGACACTTTCCTGACAGGCAGACGACGCATTCGTTTCGTTTGTTATTCTTCTTTTCTTACACTCACTTTACAATTCCCTTGGTGTGCCCCATTCTCCCATGTTATTGCATAGTTTGCATATAAGCCTCACATGTGTGCATATTCAAAAAAGATGATGAAGCCACTTGACTAAAAATACTCGTTTATAATGCGTCTGGGTACACTTTATTTTAAAAATCTATTTTGGAGATCTCATCATAATGCGCATCAACAGCATCATCAAATACGACAGCACAACAACAAAAGTGGCGACAACACAACTCAGTTCTTTCTCGTTGATGGCGACGGATGGTAAAATTCATCCATACGATTTTGGAACACGAGTTGAGCGGCGTTTGAATGGATGAGGATGAGACTGGATACCAACGTCATCAAACAGGCTAGACTTTCTCTTCCCTCAGCTTTTTACGGTGTATAAAGGTTGAGCTGAACGCGTATTTTAACGTGTTTTTCTAACGTTTATGAATATTATTATTAACTTTTAGAGATCCGTGACATTAAATATTCATTCATGAGAGCAGCACACGGGAACTGTGTTCAGAGGTTTTACTGTGTATGCTTTTTACTTACTGCTTCACCTTTCAAACACGTTTAGCATAAAAATTTAAGTATACCTACTTACGCCCTCCATCTCTTCAAGTAGTGTAGGGGAGGTAATAGTGAAAGATATATAGGTAGGCAATATAAACAAGGCAAGTTTTTTTTTGCTATTCTTGAGCAGAGTCTCATTTTATAAAGTAAATAATTTCACTAAGGTTAAAACGATGAATGACGATATGATGACGGGGAAATGAAAATATGACAATGGTAGTTCAGGGTTAAAAGGAAAGTAGATGTGAAGAAAAAATGTTAGTTCCTTATTCACTTTTTCCCCCGTGCCGTGTATTCCTATTTTCGACTTACAGTTTTTGACTTCTTGTCAAGCATATTAGTTCATAGTAATTTAAACTTTCTATTATGCTGAAAAAATTCTTGGTTTTTACGGATCTCATATTACACGCATTCATGTTTATAGCTTCAATCAATGCAATGTAGTATCAATACATGTTTCCGGCTTCAATGGTTGTGTTTCCATCCCCGCTTAACTTTCAACTGAAAAGTTTGATATTCAAACTTTCATTTCATCATGTTTGCTTGTTGAAAAAATACTCTTCCTTGACTGCTGAGGACGATGCTGTAGATGATGAAGACGATGATAATGACACAAAAAGATTGAAGGAGTTGCAGAGTATAGAAATTCTGTAGGGATCCGAATACTTGAAATAATGTATGTTCTGCATAGATAGGCATAAATGCATGCTTGTTCCTACCACCATCACCTCAGCTCAGTGCTCATCATCCAATCTAAACTTTTTTCCTTCTTTCTCATGCAGAATAAAGTGGAAGTTGAACGAGTTTGATGAAGAACAGGTGATGCTGAAAAAATGGCATCTTCGAAAACTAAACGATCTACTGACTAAAATAAGCAAACAAGTATATCATGTATATACACGTTTGAACTAAGCTGATATATTATTATGGATGGTTTAATAATATAACTTTTCATCATCCTGATGATCATCTTCAAAGTTCAAAGTTACGTGTGGTCGGAACGGTAGTTGGGAAACGGGTCTGTTCTGCGTTGATGACAGTTGTCGTTCATGCAGTTGGGCTTCTGTAATACAACTCCACTCTGGCTCGTGAGTATAACTTAAATGAGAAAGGTATGTAAATTTTTTCCTCAAGGAGTTGTCTATTTTGAGAGAAAGGATGAGAGCAAAAGTGGAAAGAACTTTCTGATTCATGAATAGTCAGCTTCATAAATTGCAAAGTAATCTGGATGGAATGTGTTCTTGAGTAATATTACCAAATTGAGGACTTTCCTTAACTATTCTCTAAAAAAGGAATGTTACTACTTATTATTAGATTTAGACACGTTACCCTATACCAATTTTTTAAACAGAAATGATCGTTCATAGATCACGGAGACTTCCATGAAATTTATGTGACATAAGCACGATTGTTAAAGATCATCACACCACGCACAAACTTTACATCATCCTTCCTGCTCATTATTTATTTTTATTGCAAAGAATTTTTTATGGAAAGGTTGAAAGAAGAAAGACATTCCACATATTTTGGAGTGTTTTTGTCTACACTCCTTTCTTTCCCTTTCTTCACCGGCGCTCTGGAAGTATTAAATTCCTTTTATGTACACGAAAACACCTGCATACACGCTTACTGGCGTACTTTTGTGGGAACCCATTTTTCGAACATGCACACTACACTAAACTATGTTGACTAGCATTACTTCTCTATTCATTCTATTATTTCGCTTTCCATGAACAAGAAAATACAATTCATAATGGCAGTTCTGTCCCTGAATACATACTTTCCCGTCTACTTATGATGATTATGGAGAAAACTTCTTGCTGTCCCCACACAACAAAAATACTTTCAACATTCGCCATGAAAGAATAAACTCAAAAGTGACATCAAAAAGCTTTTCTCTCTAAACATTTCAGCATTATTCGTCTTCCATATATTTTGTATCTAGACTTTCGTGTGCCTAGTTCGATTGTTTATATATTCTTTTAGATGTACTTTCAAGTTTCAGTAAAGCATATTTATGCATATTATGTAATACATGTGCATTTGATGATGTACATATTACTATTTATTCAGTACAGCATCTTTGAATCTGTAAAATATTAAAATATTGAAATGTGGTGGTAACACCAAGGTAGTCCTGAACGTCCTGAAGGTACGAGGTCGTTGTGGCAGAAACGGCAGAAAGATTTTGAAGAATTTGGTCCGTTTTCTTGTCGTTTTTTCTTTCGAATTTATTTCTTTATGAAAAGGGAGTACAATCGGTGAAATACTTTCACCACCTTCATGTTGTTTGTACTTATAAAAAGTCATGCAACATGTATGAATGTATGAACTAAAAAAAGCTTCCAGGAAAATGAAAAAAATAGAACGCATGAAAGCGATTGCAACATAATTTGCACAAAAAAGTGTTCAGTGAGTGAGACGATATGAAATGTGAAACAAGCTTTACTTTGATGATCTTGAGTAAAAAATATGCGAATTCTGCTACCTTGTAGCATATATCATGTGAAAGATGTGAAGAAATGTTTTTTTTTGTGTTACGTAAGGTAAGTAATTTCGACAAAAACATTAAAACGGTCATGAAGACTTCATGCGGTCATCACATGCATGATTTAGATCAGGTATGTGTGTCCTTCGAGTCTTTAAAATGAAAATAAATTATTCTTGCTCGCATTAGTTAAATATGGTCCAGGTTGAAATCGATGTCTCATTAAAAGCTTTTCTCGTATTCATCAAGTAAGTATATAGGTATATAGAAAAATGTGTGTATTTTTGTAAGGAAAAGATGTACCAGATAAAAGATATATTGGTTCGCTAGAGAATAAAGTGACGAACTAAATCAAAATTGTGTGAGGTAACATTTCTACTCGGTTTTATCATTAAATCATCATCACTCATCACAGTCATCATCAACAGCTTCAGTTACATGTGGTTTGTGCGTGATGTTTTCTCTTTACTGTTGAGCATTATGGGTCTGTCCAAACACCAAATGATGCTTTTTCGCTCCACAACAAAGGATTCGATTGTACACTACATACTTGTTTCTTGAAAGTGGTGAATTGTGGTTGTAATGATCATCCATCTATCTTTCATTTGATCGTTGGTTAACCATTTTACTGGTGGGTTTAGCAATTGTAGTAGATGTGCTGATTTGATGATCGTCCATATGTTCACGGTTTGCGTTATTTTTGGAAGAATTTGTTTTTCTTTTTTTAAACACAAAAACAACATTAACAGAATCGACAGATATATTGGCCATAAATCATTACGCTGTTCGTTCATATACACAAAGGCTTGCTTTCGTAACACAATCTTTTCTTGTTTGAAAATCAGTGCATGCTGCGGTGATTTGATTTCGAGCAGGTACATTGACAGTTACTTTTACTTAGGAGGATTTTATCAGTCATTCCACCCCTTTACTCTGTAACGAAAGTTTCATTATCAAACTACATATCTAAATGCTTTCCTAGAAACCGTCCCCGTTTTGTAATGTAGCACATAACCCCTCAAGTTGAGTAGCATAGGGCATATGGGAAAACATTAAACTATATCCTATATCCATTACATGTAAATATAATTAAAGTAAAAGTTCGTATATAGTGCATAATCAGCATTTGACAAATGATTAACCATACCGGTTTAAAACGAGTATGTGAATACTTGCCTTAGCTATACACTGAGGCTGCATGGAGTCAATGGTGTAAATATTCTTAAATGTGCAATCATATTTATTTGTAACAATATTATCGCACTTAAGCTATATTAAATTTTATTTTAAATGCCAAATATATTCAATCATGATTTCATTCCACATGTTATTCTGATATATGTTATCAGAAGTGTTAAACTGTTCATAAAACAATACAGTTTTTCTTGTTAGCTTCTAAAATACATGTAGAAGCAAGACTTTTTACAATAAATCATGAAACGCATATCAACATAAACAGCATCTATTGTTCATCTATCTACTACTGACAAAACTTTTACACTTGATAGTTTTGTGGGTTATTGCATTTGCAAATATTAAAAATAAACCCGATAACGAAGCATCCATTCGATTGCAACGCGTATGAGCGTACATCCTCCAGCGTTTGAAAAAATCTCAATCATTACGCTATTTTACTTTCCTTCAAAACATATACCGTGAAAAATACCATTCGAATATGAAATACTTCTATTTGATCAAAACTGAATTGCTATAATAATAAGAGAATTCAAAAACTTTCATGGCTAAGTTTTTGAAGTAACGGGTTATTAAAATATAATGACCAATGTAAAAAAAGTGTAATATTATGTTACTTGTTCAGTTGCTAATATTCTATGCCTAATATTTTACGCTAAAAATTATTTTTACTTTTATACGTTCCCATAATAAGTTTATAATAGGCAATAGTGGTATCCCTGATCGCATGATGCCCGTTCACTAAACGTAAGCACCTATATGTATATTATTTTTGCATGAAAACGGGAAGAAGAACAGATGCTTGCTATCTCTTTCAGACTCCAACAAGCAACGGTTTTATGTTTTAAAAATATTAGCCAACAAACCACCATGAAAAATCAAACATTTGCTTGAAAACCTCAGCTAAAATTATCTTTCTTTTTTTATGAAAGCAATCCCATCATCGCTAAGCTTTTGCTTTCTATAACTTGCTGCTAGATAGATGCAGAGTGCTAGTATACGTCTATAATGTCTATAATATTCTTTACATGCCCGTTTTTGCTGACGTCTCTTCCACCATCTACTTATTGGATCCGCCACGCTCTCATTTTTAACTACGTAAACATTACGTACTTTATGATTTCTGACTGTTTCTGAATATTCAACGAAAAAAGTGTAAGATAAGCCATATTTTTCATATTCCAATACAAATAAACGCTACAGGGGGAACGGTTGTTCGAGAACGGTTTATGTTGAATATTAAGCAAACACATAATATGTACGTACACACACAGTATTCATGGATGACTGCTATATATGCAGTTGCAGGATATAATGGTGATATGCTGATGGCGTTGGAACTAATGATGGGCTGAACAAACCGACCACCATCAGTTTTGCTTTTTTACAAGCCAATATGCCTTTCGGAGTAGCTGTTATCGTTGCTTACTTTGGTTTTTTTGCAGTTGGTCATATCGGCAGCAGCAAATACGTTGCGGTTCTTTCCTGTGCGTCCTAAACTGGACGATCTGTGCATTTGATATCCTGTCGAATTTTTACTATTTTGTTCCGAATTCCCACAAATGTAAAGATGGAAGGTTCCAGGAAAGTGTTGAGTGGAAAGCTACTAAAAGGCATGAGCAACATGATCATAATCATCGTTATCAACTACAGGGAACTGTTTAACTGTAGTAACAACTAATGTTGTTTGTGCTTCTTCCTCTCCTGCTGTTACGTGTTTAGATTAGCAGTCAAGTGAAAACCCGTAAAGAAGAACAATTGTTTACTTTACAAAGGTCAGCTTAACATTTATCGCGGATTGTAGTAGAGCAGTCTGTTATTTTTGAAAGTGTCCATGTTCAAGACAATTTGTTTCTGACGGTCAGTTAGCGATCAGATGGATAAGGTTTCAGAAGAAATTAGAGATCGGTGCAACACCGACAAATATCTCGCGATGAAAGTATTGTAAAAATGGTTAAAATGGTGAATAGTGACAAAGACACAACAAGTCATATGAAATAAAAAGAGGAGAAAGTTGTCTACAACATAAAGGAATTTTCAGTGAGAAAAGTAGAAAAAAGTTTTGAAAAAGGAATTCACGGTAAACCATATTTTGTAAGTTAGTCGTATTTTTTATTTTGTATGTTGGAAAAATTTGTTATCTAAAATTGCAGTTGCAAACCGTGTTCATAGTGCATATCTACATGTTCAGTAGTTTTCCATGATTGTTAAATATTGTGATTGCCCTTATAACATACTTTACAGATTGTGAAACACAATCAAGCTAGCGGACTCTCTGAAAGCCTGAAGCATTTAAATATAAAACTGAAATCAGAATCCAATGCCATCGACAATGACCTTTGTCAGTGGAAGAATGACGTCCCTACAACAGCCGGCAACGGAGTCCTGCCGTGTCCGCTACACGAGCGGACCCAGAAAGCACACAAAAGCTGGCCATGTTGTCACTTTCAGCAGTCAGAAAAGTTACGTGTCAACCACCTCAAAGGACTCTAGTGATGAAGAAGAGGAGTACTTCAACAGTATGAGACGAGAAGGTACGAAAGATGGTTCTCAAAGTGCTCGTCAAAACTTTGACGTGATCAAAACTCTGCATGAAGGGAAATTCTCGAAAATCCTCTTGGCTAAACTGGATGGCCCTGGAATCAGTAAAGAGAGAATGGTACTGAAAGCTGTGGAAATGCAAAGTGCTTCTAGTGCTCACATGTTTTATCGTGAAATGGACTACAACTATTTGCTAAGCCCTCACGAGAATGTGGTCACGTCATACAATGTAGTGCTCCGGTGGAAAAATTATTTCATATTTGCACAAGAATATGCCCCAGCTGGAGATCTGGGCAGGTACTTGAAAAAGTTTGGTGGACTAACGGAAGCGAAGACAAAGACTGTGGCGAGACAGCTCTCATCAGCATTGGATTTCATTCATGGCCTAAATCTAGTACATCAAGCAGTGATACCGGAAAACATTCTCGTTTTCAACCGGGAATGTACCCTAATTAAGCTTTCAGATTTCTGTGGAATGAGACCATCCGGAAGTTTGGTAATGAAGGGAAATTTTGAAAATTCTAATGAGGATGATGATGGCCAGCAGACATCCGCATCAGCACTGCTTGCTTTCTCTCCACCTGAAATTTGTACCAAATTGCCCCAAGAAAAGTACCATGTACATCCGAGCATTGATGTTTGGGCTGTCGGTGTTATAATCTGGGCTTGCCTCAGCGGCACAGGGCAAGGTCCTTGGCAATCGGCCGACATGCTTCGTGACCAATGCTTTCGTCAGTTCTACGAGTGGGCAAAAAAGAAATCCCTTAAAGTCCCTGATGCCTTCCAGCCTCTCAGCTGTCGACTTTTACGACTGATCAAGAGACTTTTGGAACCTAAACCCGAGAAGAGATGCAAGGCCCGAGAGGTTCTCAAGTACCTGAAGGATGACTGGCTGAGCTCCTTATCTTCCAAAAATACGGCTGCTGTCCTCAGCAGACTCGGAATGTCAAGGAGTGAATCCTGCACATTTGGAAGTGGAAATAATGGAGGGTTGACTGCGACCGGAGGAGGAACTTCAGCAAGTTTCAGTCGAGCTAGCAGCCAAAAGTATTCAAGACGAGCATCTGTCTGCCCACGACCTAAATCCGAAGTTCGCAAAACCAGGCGTCAAGAGAGCAACAATAACAGTGGAAACAACAGCAGCACAAACAACAGTCCGAGGTCGGGCAATAAACAAGTAGTACAGCAACAACAGCAAAAAGCGAGAGGAACAGAGACAAATAACGGCTTTAAGATTTCATGCACTCTGGAAACAAATAGAGCTATTCCTTTGAGTACCTCCAAGTCGGCAACATTCATCATGCCACCACCTTCTCCAACGCCGGCATCCTCAGCCTCGCTACCACCAACTGGTCCATTAACGTCATCACTAAAATGTCCGTAAAATCATTGTTTACTTTATGTCTACTATATTGGGCACTTACAGGATATTAATATTTTTAGATTATAGGAAAAACTAAAAGTGTAAACTATAATCTTATTTATCTCTAGTCTGTTCGCACGTTTTTCCAATTTCCATTTAACCTAACATACACAAAAGTCTGTTTTCTAATACATAATTATTTGTAAACCAAAACACATACGCCACGCATAAAACTACTTAGGTTATGTGTTTCTTATATATCTTGCGGTAACTAGTTTGTGAGAGGGATTGGCGTCTCAAGTCTGCCGTCAATAACATTATAGTACTTTACAGTACTCTGCAGATAAAGATGGTATAGGCTTGTTTTAAACATAATGACACGATTACAAAAAAACAAGAGGACCATACAAAATGTTTTTAAAATCAGGCAAAGCCACCGTCAAACTTTAATGTTTGTTTTACCTAAGCACCAGAAAAGTCATCGTACGATTTGACTGACAGACTGTCTTGTCATTGTCAGACAAATCATTATTGTTTTGAACGTGTTTCTTAAATGTCTTGCAGATTACATGCTGCATACAGAAAACTGGTTAACTGCTTAAACACTCAAAATTATCCCATCATTATAAATGCAGTTGTAAAATGTTTATATTTCGTTGTGCTTGCTGAAAACTATCTAAATGTCGCGAATACAGCTATTTTTATTCCATTTGTTTGCTATTTTTCTGTTGCATCATTATAATCGTAATTTAATAACTACATTTAAAAATATTTTTACAAAAACAAAAATGAATTTAAAAAATCAATACTGCTATGATGCTATGAATGTTTTTCCAATAAACTATGCTATGTCTTTTAAAATATGCGCAGCAGATAAGGTTATGCATTTCCAGACTCATGTACTTTTTATTTTTACAAACAAAAAGTTGGAAAAGAAAAAGGAAGCATGAAGATTAGGTTGGGGTAGGGTGGGATATTTATTAGTCATCAAGGCATTATTACTTTGCCAGAAGATAGTTTGGGTTGTGACTAGACAGGTTATTTCTTACGTATCAGCCATGAAGTATCCTTCTTATCCTACTCCACTAAAAAGAAACCAGAGTTATGAATTTGGGTGTCATTGGAAAGTTCCAAAAAGTTATGGTTTCTGCGTTGTTGCAATAGAAGCACTTTTTAAATATTGTATTTCTAAATACATATTAGAGCACGTTCAGTTGAAATAATCATTTAAGCATCGGTTAAAATAATTTATGAAATTCATTATATAAGCATGAAGACATATATATTCATGCGCCTAGTCAGTCACTAGTCCAGTAAGTTATATCTGTTTCACATGCGGTTTGTTTGAAGATGAAAGTTGAAGTGTAAGACGGTGTGCGTTTTTATGTAAACTTGAAATGGTGTTCTGCTTCCAGAAAAATATTATCTGGTAGTGATGATCTATATGTCTGGTTTTTGTACATGCTATACTAGAAATGGATTATTTCAATTTGGATTTGTTCGATATATCTGAGAAACCATGAAATTTTATATACCGTCAAAATATAATGATGATGGACGACCATGATTCACTTCATATTAGGAAAAGCAACTGTGCAAACTTGTATATATTCCTTGAGTTTTGATTTTTGGCCGACCAAAGTAACGTTTAATACAACAACATCTAAAATTCGTAGAAAAACCGTACAGAACGAATCTACAGTAGAATAGAAATGAAACAGATTTTCGCTTAAAATGAAATGAAAATGAACTAATCAAAAACATGCACATAGGGAGATACACAAGTGAATGTTTCCAATTTTATGATATCTAGCATCTTGTGCAATGCAATCCTTCGAGTTATGCAAAACCAGAAGCATGACTTTAACAGAATTTTTTTTTGCATTTCCTAACTTTGAAACTTTTTATTTGTTAATTTAACCTCCCAATCGTTTACTTTAGTTTAATGAGGAGTATGTGGAATACATGAGCAATAGAGAGTGGAAAGAAAATTATGTGTTTATACAGAAAAGAAACATTTTTATGAGGCTACTAGAAAGTAAAATTATGTTATGGATTTAACTGAAAGTAATGTCTTGTAGAGTGTATGATTAATTATATGCTATGATGGAGGATAAACTGCTTAAGATGAACGTGACGGATATACACATACTTTAGAGAATATAAGAGTAAATGAAACGTATATTGTATAGTGTATATGCATTTGGCGTACTGTTACTGTTTGTTATGTACCTACTTAATATTATGTACCAATTCAAAGTTTTATGCGTCGTTTCTTTCCATAAAGTATTATTTCTTTAATAGATTTTTAAGTAAGACGTGCTGACGTGTTGGCGATGAAAACTTTAAGAGTATTAGTTTTGCTATAAATGTTATCTAATTGACGATCACATACTTGATGGTGACGCTGATACGATATGTATGTTGTGATGATAAAAAGTTTCAATTTTACTAATTTAGCGTATAATATACGGATAGCTAATGTTAAACCGAGAGGTCGGTAAATGTGAAGGTTGAGATGTTATAAAATTTGTTTATTGTATTATGTATTACTGATGTTAATTTTAGTAGATATAGTCCATGAATGTAGGATAAGATAAGTATTGTTGATGCACAGTCAATCACAAGTTGGAAGCAGCTAAGAATTACGTTGGAACCAATAATTGATAAGAAATAATGATATAATAGTATAGAATCTGATAAGAGAAATACGTAATATTTTGCTGTAAAATCATAGTCGTAAGATTTAAATTAAACCATGTTGTATTTTTATTTCTAACTGGAATGGATTTTATGAATTTACTTAAAGTAACGTATACTTTTATGAAGGAAATGTTAGCATACATTTGAGTGGGATTGACTTGTTTACTGTCAAAATAAAACTTTTCATAATGAAAATCAAGGTGAACCTGTAATTTCGCTTACTATACCATACACCAGGATTACTTTACTTTTGCATTGCATACTTTCTCAAAAGAGAATATACTTTCAATTTCATCGTATGACTTGATAGAACACACAATTTGAACTTGAATTCATGAATACACATCAAAATATTTGGATGGCAATGGAAGTAGGTTGTAATAGTTAATGTAAGTATGTTTTGGATGAGATGCAAATTGTGACCGCGACGTAATAGTACTTATCATTTCCGCTGAATTTGGCATTCGACATGACTAATTCAAGGGCCACATCATTCATTGGGAACAAATTTTTTAGCATAAGGTCGTTCTGATAATATCTCAGCCGTGCTGTATATTCTGGTCAAGAAGACCGAGAAACTGTGGGAAATGCTTTCCCGGAATATGGAAATAAATTTAGCGAGTTCTGCCAGCAGCTATTTTTTCTTTGAAGTTAGAATGTACCATAAACGCACGTTGTTACACTACGTCAAGAAAACTCGTATTCACAAAGTACAATACGACATGCCATTGTAATTTTGAAAGTAAAAAATCTTTGTTTTTCAGTTCTTGGAATCGCAGTGCGATGTACATTTGCAGTTAAGTAAAAACTACAAGCAAGCAACACAATGGATAAAAAGTATACATTTTATAGCATTTGTTCAAAACTTGAAGAGCACAGTTTTTTGCAATTTCGGTCAGTTATGAATAAAAGGGATAGCTTACTGATTTTGTGTTTCTTAAATCCTGATTCTGGCTATGACGTAGATGATAATATGATAAGCAAGCTTTGCCCAAGGGATTGGATAATATTTTCTGTTACATATACAGTTATACCTACGCTACACTAACCAGTTGAAACTGAGAAACCCAACGATCAAATCACGTTGAATTTTTGGCCGTTAGCCACCATATTTTCTTTAAAATTATGCTAATAACTAGAATGCCCTCATATATTCTATCGTCCGACTTTTCATAATTCTAAACAGATTTTTATTTGTATGTTCCTCGCGTGTTGAAAAATCTGCAAAACGTGGGAAACATTTAGAGTAGCATAGCTTAGTACGCTATAATAATCTGTTGTTTGTGTGCTACATTTTGCGCACATCTAACGTATCGTACAAAGTTGTAGGAAAACCCATGTACTAGTGTCAACCATTTCAATATTTTGCAGATTATATTTTAGTTTTAACAACAATCATAATGTGACAATTTTTTAATTTGAAAAATTTAATGCAAGATAGCATGGCATGCAAACTGAGAGAAAATGAGCTTATAGTGTCAACTCACCGAAAATTTGGTGAATTATGGAAACTTTTATATAACTTTATTCAACAGATAAAGTTACGTGCGTATTCCTTAATGTTTTTCACAATGTTTTCCTAGTATAATAACGCGTGGCGATTGCAGCCATTAGATAGAAGTATTTCAAAACTAAAAATGAGGATAAGTTAACATTTTGACACTTCATTTGCGTAGGTTGCATACGTAAGAACTTATGGCATAAACAGTTTTCACATTTAAGAAACGATACTTGTGTTTCGCATGATTGATCTATAAATTAAGATGGAAAAGTATAAGATTTATATGTGTAGATGAAACGCTTGCTTTTGTAAACTCATTATTTTCAAGGGTGTTTTGAGATCAAATTTAAATAGGTGGACTAACCTGTAGGCATTTATTTGACTGAGCTCTTGATTATGCGCAATCGTGGAGATAGTATTATTATTACAGAAATGCATATTTTAATAGTACATCCCATTTCCGCCTTGCTTTAGAGTATTCGTTTTCGTCAAGTATATTTCAATGTGTATATCATATTAGGTATTTCAGTCATCAGCATGTCAGAATCAGTTTAAATTTATCGATTATCAGACATGTTATATTTTGATCAGTTCTTTATCGTATTTGTCATGTTTTTCTGAAGTTCATGACTCATATGACTATTTTCTTCGTTTCTTCACTTTCTTCTAATTTCAAATTGTAATAAGCCCTTCCAGAATCCTCCTCCGCTCTAATTCTTTCAATTATCAAGTACTCCAAATCTTAGTTTTTATTGCAATGAAGTGTATAATAAATCTTCCAAAATAGCACATACAACATACAATGATATTGAGTGTAATACGAAGAAAGGAGCTGTGCTTAGGCTTTCTAATGAGATGTGCATGCTTTTGAATGCTAAGAAAAAATTTATCAGACGGACAAAGTAACACACATGTAGTACATAAATTTAGTTTTCACTTCTTAATACTGAACATTAGATGTGAATGCCAATGAACTCAAATAAATCGGTCGTCGCATTATATAACTAGCAGACCAACGATCACTATACGTGTCAATTCATTATTTTTTAATATAAATTAGAACTAAAGTAGCAAGCAATTGAAGGGGCATACAACTTGTCCGTGACTGGCAACTGATCAGTAATCATGTTTAGCAGCTGCAAAGAGCATGCTAGCATATATTGTTTAAGACGACTATTTATTGATAGCAATGTATGGATGAAAATAGCAAAATTACAAGTTCATATTTTAGAAAATGTTCTGAACACCAAGTGCAAAAAAGATCGATAATGTTGAATACTGAAAAAAATATTCGAAGACATAAAAGAAACTTTAAAAGACTAACTGATAATTGATGAATAGCTTCACAAGTGGGTTTCATGAAGCGAAGTTCATAGTATTCTCGATCTTGCACACCTACCTAACCTTATAAATAATTATTATCTACCACTTCATACTCTCATTCATTAATGATTTATTTTAAGCTGCGTCTTGGCAAAGTGTGCGATGGCTTACTCTCTGATATTTTCCTGTTTATCATGAATGTTACATTTTGTGCTAATGAGCAAGAAAGTTAATTTCATTGTCCGTGAATAGATAACCGCAAACTGATCTGTGACAGACAGATATCAGGAAGATGCTGCATGAAGACGCGTGCATAAATTACGGGCAATTTTTTTATTGTGCATATTTGCACTTTTTCAAAGATGGTCTTCAGCCATTAAAAGGGTTATCATCGGCTAATATCTTTAATTCATTTGGTATTCAGGAAAAAAATACACAATATTCGATGCACATGTACATGTTTACAGTACATCTCACAGAAATCTTGTTACTACATGCTTACAGTTTAATGGAATAAGGTTAAAACTCTTGACCTGAATCATTTTGAAAAAATAACAGAGGAAAATAACTTCGTTACTTAAAGCTGTACTCTGTACTCTTGATGTCCTTTTTTCACGTTAATTTATCGGATTTCATAGAATTTTTGAGTTAGGTAACGTTTTAAAGATCTCGTGTTGTTTTGTAAAAGTTGCATGCATGCGTCATTTCAGTTTTTATTACATGTTTACTCATTGGTCAGGTCGTGTTAATCACTTGATAATGATTCCTAGACTGAAAGAAAAATCCGGGCCTAGCACTCAAAATCCCGAATGTATGCTGTGGCTTCTCATTTCATACATATGCACTTTGCTTAGTCATCCTTCATCAATAAATCATCATGAAAAACGTGCGCTGCATCTGCATTTACATGACAAAAAAACTTCACTCCATTTAATTTTTGGTGGACGTGTGCATGTCTTTATCACTTTCTTTATCCCATTTTATTAGCTCGTAATTTGTTGAATGTTTACAAAAACATCAGTCATTACCCTGTCTGGCATCTGCTGGGCCAAAAAATTACCAGATATTTTTACAAACTAAAAAAACACGACATGACATATATTCATACAATTTGAACACTCACAACGTGACATTTATTGAAATCAAATAGAAAATGTAATGTAATAATAATGTTGTTATTACGGTTATGAGTTTTTAAAACTGTTGCTAACGAAGAGCTGAATTTGTTGTGGGAGGGGAATGTGAAAGCGCACCGACACCAAACACGCCAGAAGGAGGACACCGTGGGAAAGAACGAAAACTGTCAGAATGAAGAGATAAGTCCACATACTTAAATAACGCGGCGTTGCACCAAAAAGGGAAGAGCTCAGAATATCAAACCAAGAAGTAGACTCTTTAAACAGATAAAAAATTTGGAAAAAGTTTGAGCTTGAGCCTCGTAAAAATCTCAACCCATTATCATCGTCTTTTCATGAATAACTATTTCTTCTCCTTTCCTTCTCCTCACACATCAAAGTTCATTAGTTCATTCATTCCTCTTTTGGCCTCGGTGCGGGAGGCAGTTGAAAGCAGTTAAAATGGTCGCAAGAGAACCTTGTTTACAACTCATTTTGTGGACAAAGTAGAAAAACATGATACGATGATAGAAACGATACAGAGCATTTATTTGAGCAAGCGAAAGGCATGAGGAAAAGGAATCAGGTGCTTTTCGCGTGTTAGCTTCAGTTTAAATGGACCACTTTGATAATTATGATGATGATAATGTGTCTTCATCCCGAGTCTGGAAAACATGGAAGAGACTCATGTATATACTGGTGCTGAGAATAGGGATTCCTCGTTTTAAAAACTGTTATTTTAATGGTTACGATTATTGCTGGTAATAAGACTGTCTTGAACTTTGACCAGTATGTATTTATTGTGATCATTCACAACTTCTGACTCCCTTTTATTCACTTCATTTACTAGCTATGATATAGCAGTTTCTCAACTTTTCACGTTAATTGGTCTAGTGTATGTTTTTCTTTCAACATGATGCCCTTTTCCTTACGACAGCTACCGAACTATCATCAGCACTTGTGTCACATATTTTTCTCGTAGAGCATCATCAATTACGTTATTGATGAGGAATGCATCATGTATTGCTTTTCATTGTCAATAAAATATAGAAAAGCCGCTACAACAAATCATTGTCATTCAGTAATCGCCGTGAACTCATTTGAAAAAGAACTGGAAACGCGGCTCAAACTAAAACTCTCAACAGTAAATTTAAGCACATAAATTACGTTTGGTTTCGTTTATTTTTTCATGTGCGCTATATTTTTCTCTAAGAGTATTAAAAAGGGAAGTTTTCGTGATTGATACATTTCATTAAGTGTAAAAAATACGTGTTCATCTTTGATAAACTACCATTTAAATAATTTTTTATAAAGTGAGTTCACTTTAAACTTACTGTCGACAACATGTTGAAAATCGGATTTTTATTACTAACCGTTTTCCTTACATTTGGAAATGGAAAACCTCTAATGGATTACATGGATTCAAATGAGAATAAGATTCTTACAAACAAAGACACAGGTTTGTTCTTCATTAATTTTAAGCTTGGCCTTCACATGCGTTTGGTTTATGGTTTCATGAATGTATAAAGAATTCGTCATTTTTGTACGTAACCAAACTCAGACTATATCAGCTCAAAACATTACTGCTAAATGATTTTCGATTCATATTATTTTCAAACAATGTATTTGAATTGAATGAAATTTTTCTCTACATTTTACAGAGGAAATCATGAATGATTGGAATAGCGACGACAGCTACTACGAATACTCCGAGGAGTCTCATCAAGTACCAATTATTTCGTATCTGCCACCAGTATTTGTGGAACTGAAAGTACCAACAACGACAACAACCAGTACAACTACCACAGAGCGACCCGTTTACTTTCCCAACACGGAAATTGAACTGGGAACTTTGTTTGAGCAAGTTGGGAAAGCAAGAAGAAACGAAATCATTGAACCTGTGGATTTACCAGTTCCTTATATTGTCTGGGCTCGCGATCCATCGGGGAAAGAAACAAAAATAAATTACTGGAAAAGGTTTTATAACACAATGTACAAAGTAGACTAAACGTTCGCCTCCATAATAATCGTCAAATTGAAATAGTTTTAATTTTTTACGAAGCAAAATATCGATCTCCTTTTTTAAACAAGAAATAAATTATATAAAATCATTCCATTATAGCTATTTATTTCGTGTCCAGTTTGAGTTGGAATGTCATTTTAAAATACTGGCATAATTGCACAATAAATTTTAAGAAAAATTGAGCACAGAATGTATTTGCATTAATAGCAGTCTCTTAAATATTTGTGACTTATGAACAAATGGTAACTTTTTATCGAAAAAACAAACGTTTGTTTAAATGAGTACTTATTCCACCGTATTAGTGTGTTTTTAAAATATTGCTACAATTACATACAATGTGAGATTACAGTTTAAGAGATTTGCTTATATTTATATTGTGTATGGTATTGTATCATTGTATGTATTGTGTGTGCGTACATGATGTTTATTGTAAAATAAATTGCATTGCGTTGAGTAATGAAGTGCCGCCTGAGTGCGTAATTGTTTTTGGTGGCAATATTGAATATGAACGTGTTCAAAAAGGATTGTTTCTTTATTTTGTAGCCTTTTGTAATGACTCGTCATCTCAATTTGATTCTTATATGTATAGCCTAAAAACTCAGCACCTTCATGGATGTCGACTTTAATTTAAATTTAAAAAATACGAAAATATGTATGAAAAAAATCAAACATTCATTAACCTGTTGTTGAACGTATAATATTTATTTCAAATGCTTAAATGCATTGAGCAATATATAACTATTTATTTTATGGCAATCGAAAAAATATTTTTGATTCAGAGTTTTTTTTTAATGCGTAATAGATTGGTCAAAATATATTTTATAACAAACATTTGAAATTAATAATGCAGTAGCGTCTACCAAAAAAATAAAAAATGACATGACATATTAGTACAGTGCGCACAAGCCAAGAAGGAAGGTAGGTTTTATACCACATTTAGTATGAAAGGATTCCAAATTTTCAGCAATTAGGACACGTGTAATGTCTCATACATTTTGGTCAAGCAATGTCTATTTCTGGTAAACTATTTTTGTTGAAGACTGTGCTACGAAATTAGCAATCGTGAGTCGAGAGGTAAAGTTCATTTTCAGTCCTAAAATGCAATTCAAACTTAAGTTCATTCCATATTTGTGAGGAAGCATCTTTCCGTTTCAATGTACAATTCATTAAAAAATGTTTAGCAAACGGTTTTATACTCTCGTGTCGCTTATGTCTTTGTTTTTGCGGTTTTTTGGAGCTTCGCCCCTTTTGTTTGACAGGAAGCTACTGATAATGAAAATAGATAGCACAGTTCATACAAAAATGCAAATAAACTACAATCTGTTCATATTTTGGGCAGTAGCGGCTTTTTATACAGTGATAAAATTCCGAAGGGAAGGAGATCTAGATCGCTGTATCTTAACATTTGCATACTGGATAAATGGATTTGTCATTACCCTTGCTTACTCATTCCTCCGATGGTTCTATCATGATTGCTGTATCATCATGAATGGATTGTTCATACTGATGCGGTACATTCACAGTAAGTCCAAACAATACAACCTTTAAATATTATTTACCTGTTGATTCAACGGATTTTGGCTCATCTTCACATTCTTCAATTTGCAGGAAATTTCTTACCCAATTTTGATCCAGATTCAAGCAAATTTAATATGGCTGTAGACATATTCCTGTCCATTTACGCTTTCAGCTTATGTGGCGTATTTATTCTAATGCTTCTCATTTTACTTTATGATCCTACTGGAATGGTGTTTTTAGGTGTGCTCGTACCTCCAAAATATTTTACACTTCCTGTTCGGGGTTTAGTGATTTTGTACCATACTTACCTGTTAATTGTTGGACTGGTGTGCGTTTGCGCACTGTGTGCTGCTATTGTCATATACGCATGTTATGTCACTCCATTTTATTTACGAGAGCTTCGTATGGGACGACCGCGATACAACACTATCAACTATCTAAGAAAACCAGAAAATATCCGACATATGTATAGATCTCTTCAAATTTTGCATGCAAATGCCATGCAATTATCTTCCTTGTATTTTCGAATGGCCATTTTATGTTTACTTGCTTGTATTGCAATGCTGTTCTAATTAATTACTGGGAAGTACTTATGCCAATGTCAAAAGCACAATTCCTCATAATGGGTATAATGATTACAGGGTTTTGGACATTTATTCTGGAAATGGGTCGATATTTTTTTGCAAAAGGGGGAAAAGTATTAGGATCATGGAAAGGCGGCAAGTGGGGTTCTCAACACGAGAATAAGATAATGAAAAAATTTCACAGATCATGTAAACCTATTTTGTTGGCCTATGGTTCACAATTTATTATAAGACGAGCTAATGTTTTGATGTTTCTTAGAGGAGTAGTAAGAGGGACGTTTAGGACGCTATTGCTAATTAAGAAAAAGTAGTAGTTCGATTAGTGTATAATTGAAATTACGTACTGTAAATACTGCAAATTTTGTGTTATCTAAAATTTATCCAAATCTTCCCAAATCCTGTACTTGTTATACAACATAGATTCATAGCCCAACACATGAAAAAACAAACATGCAAAAGCGAAATTGTTTTAATTCTCCGTGAGCCAACAACCTGAGTGGCTTATGCTTATGTAAAAATTCGTATTCTACCAAATTATTAGCAAATCAAGCCGTTTTTACAGTCCAAAAATTTGTTCAGAACGTTTACCCGTAAAATGAGTCTGGAAAATGTAGGTTAATTGCTTTAAGTAGACTGCTGGACTTTTTATGTTTTCCGGAAGTAAGTTTAGTAAGAATACACGAAAAAGGATAAAAGCTTAAGTGTATAATTGAATATGCAGTTTATATGTTTGTAACATTTGATTAGCTCCACTTTGGAAACTTTGCGCAATTTATAAGCGTTTTGACGATCTCAACCCAAGGATGGAAAAGGTTTATTTGGTAATTAATTTAATGTTGATGATTTCAAATGTAAACTTACAAAACGATTGCGATAATAAAGCTGGTGGGAACGACAGAAAACAAATAAAATTTTTAAGAAAACCCTGGCATTCAGAAAATGCTCCTTACCTTATACGGTATAGTGTATAGATATAGGCTAAAGGTCAGTCATCTTTCCAGAAACTAACGTGGAAAATTACCGATATTGTGTACCTTAAAAGGAACGTATCATATTCTGTTGAGCTGCCAAAATGCTTAGTAAAAGATTGTACACCATGATATCTTTACTCACCAGCATATCCTGTTATTTTGGAGCTTCCGCTTTGAAGTTTAGTATGAGTCGGGAAGCATTTATAGTAGACCAGAAAAGTGTTCGAAAAATAAGGAGAAATTTTAACTTAAATTTATTTTGGACATTTAGCTCGTTCTTCTTGATGCTCAAATTTTTCAAGGAAGGAGACATTGATAGATTTAACTTGACTCTGACCTACTGGATAGCAGGAGTTCTAATCTCATCACTCTATTGGCCACACCGTTTTTTAAGTGATGATGTATGTGCATACAGCAATGAACTGAGCACCTTTCTCCGTTACTACAAGAGTAAGTATTTTACTAATATCATCGGCAGAAGAAAGCCGCTATGTACTTGTATTTAAGTTATGAGTTATGAATGAAAATTTCAGATACTTACAACCCAAATTTTGACCCTGACCGGAGTAAATTCAACTTGCTGTTTGACACCATACTTTGTCTTGCATCAGCCATTTTACTTTGTTCTATTGTTTTGCTTATCATTCTTTTGATATATGACCAGACATGTGTGATATTTTTAGGTGGTCTAATTCCAGAGGAATATTTTAATGCGCCTGTACGGTTATTAATAATAGTTTACCATTCTCATATTATTATAGTCCTGCATTTAAGTCTAGCTGTTGGCACTATCATAACTTTCATTTCATTTGCATACACTATTCCATTGCTGATTTCGGAGTTACGTATAGGTAAACTGATCTATCACTCAAGGGAAACCTTAAGAATGTCCAAAAATATACGACATGTGTACAGATCTCTGCAAATTTTGTTCGGTCACCTTCTGAGGATTGTTGGACCCCTTTTACTATTTGGTCACGGAGGAGTAATGATTCAGTGTATTTACTCCAGTTTTCTACTAATAAATTATTGGAACAAGTTGGAAATGATGAGCAAACTTCAATTAGTAGTTTGGATGTCAATAGAATTAGGAATATGGACATTTATTTTGCAAGTTGGAGGTATGCTTGCTTCCAAAGGGTCGAAAATGTTAAGCTCTTGGAAAGGAGATAAGTGGGGATCGCAGAAGGAAAATCGCGTGATGAGGAGGTTTTATAGATCAAGCAAGCCAATACTGCTTGCTTTCGAAAAGGAATTTGTGATAAGAAGAGTGACAATGTTTATTTTTATGAGAGGTGTGGTGAGAGGAACCTTTAGAGCACTGTTAACTACTAAATGAGAGGTAAAGAGGAATTCATAATTATCATTTTATACCCATTTTGTTCTTCGGATTACCTTTTCTCTTCTCTTTTTCCTCACTCAGAATAATTACAAATTACATTGCAATAACTTGTCTTGGCTATGTAAATATGATTGCCATATCCGTTCTATCAAAAAGTTGAATCATCATTGGATCTAAGAATATGTAAAAGAAAGATTTTATTCAGTCAATAAAAATAAAACATTTGAAGTGTGGCGATGTTGATCTTGTTCAAAATCTTTTTGTTTATTTAGACCTCAAGGGTCGGAGGTTGTGGGGCTATAATGATCACTTGCAGTTACTTTTACTTTTCCTGTTATATTATGGGGGTGTGGTCGGTGTCACTATAATGCAAAAGAAAAGCAGCATTGTAAATTACATTACTCATCGCAACCCAGCTTCTATCTTCAAGTCGAAACCAAAATTAATTATCCCTTTCTCTACTTTCTCTGTTTTCTTTCTAATTCTAATTATTCAAGCAGTGATCCATCAATCACAAAAAGCAACTGCAACTTTTCCAGTTGGATTGATCTTGGGACAATAAAATTTAGAGACTGAAGAAACTCAGGTTGGGGCTGGACTCTATTCACATAACCATTGGATTGATTCACATAACCCCATGACTAGACAACTTTTTATTACTTTTAATAAATGACATGATAATAGTAACAAATATTTCTTGAAAAAGAGAAATAAAAATGAACTTGCGTTCAGAAAAGAAAAGGAATGTTGACACGCAGAAAGATCGCCCTCCAGAAGAATCTCCGACCCCAAGTGTCATAGCTGGCTCAGGTTCGCGTGCTACAAGTATAAAAAGTGATGTTTCATCAGATGTAGATGATCTGGAAAATGACCAGCGTGGTAACACATAAAATAATTTTCCTCAATGGTTTTAAACTGAGTATTCGTTTTTAACAAAAATATGAGTTCTAATGAATATTTATGACTTTAAGCGATTCCACGCTGCGGAAGAGGTCTGCATCGTCGTTTACAGAGAATTTATGCTTGTAACCTGAAATTCAACCCAATTGATCCAGGAAATTGGGACGAATGTTAGTTTAAAATTTGAAAACATTCATATCCAATCTCCACTTGATACTGCATGCATGATGACTAATAGTTATTCTTATTGCAGGGGGTGTATATTACTGCAGTAGTAGGTTCGGAAGGCATACACAATTCAATGCCAACTACTTTGCGTTGGTGGCTATCATTGTACTAGGTAGTTTATTCTGCTTTTTAATCTGCGCTCTTGCATGAACTTCATTTAAAATTAAGAACGTTTACGAATAAACTATTTAAATATTATTTTTAAAGGCCAAAGTAATTTTTTCCACTTGATTTACTTGATGCAAGAGAATGGAGGCTTGGCGTTTTTACTCGTGCTTCTCATGACATATGTATTTTTTGGCTATCCTGCTTACATTATGGAAATGTTAATGGGACAATACAGTGGGAGGAAACCATTGCAAATGATTCGACTTTTACTTCCGGTATTTTCAGGTGTGTAGGACAGAATCTATGCTGTAAGCTATAAATTTTACAATAAGAACAATTAAATGATTTTAACTTTTATTCATTTTTCACAGGCTTAGGCATTGCCCTATACATCAGAACATTTTTCCGCGCAGTCAACGTTCTAGGTCATTTTGCCAACTGCTTGTACCACGCTTGGGACTTGCTGTTTTGCAAGGGTGCCAGTAGTGTGCTTCGTAAGAATTTCTTTCCTCTTTTTGATATACGTATCGCTGACACGCCCACTTTATGCAAACGTTGTGAATTAATATCTTCAGTCAAAAGAATTGTTACTCGAGAAAGGGACCATCGAAAATTCAAGCTTTTTTCGGGACTGGCGCATCCAGCTTTTACGAGTGATCCAACTGATGGCGATTTTGATGAAATAAAATGGATCATGTTTGCTTGTGGACTTGCAGTTGTATGTGTGACAGTTCAATCCTAACATTTCTTATAGAAATTAAAATATTCCCATAAAGTACACTAAAATAACTTAATATTACAGGTAATCTGTTTCAAAAAATTAAAAGAATTCGGTGCAGGTATGAAGGTTGTTGTGAGACTGCTTTTACTCTTCATTACCGGATATACTGCAAATGCCTACAACAGAATCAAATTGCCAGGAGATCAAACCAGTATACAACTAGCGAGCAATACAATGATCTACTTGCCATTAAAATTAACATTTAAACCAAACTGGATTAAACTGTTGAATGGAGGCGTTTGGGTGAAGGCAACAATATTTGTCATGAACAGTTTAGAGCTTGGAACCTTGGTCCATCCATATCTCGGGTCAAAGGTCTTTTTCCATTACCGCTGCACAAGGTACTACCATTTTACTGAAAACGCTAAATTATTGGAAATTACTCAATTATTGCTGCTCCTCTGAAAAATTGCTTTGAATTTTTCTGCACATTATCTTCATTTTTAGGGATGGAATATATCTAATTCTACTCGTTTTAACCTGGTATATGATTGGAATGGTTGGTATCCTCCTTTGGCTGGGATATGTGGGGATAACGGAAGCCGAAATCAGAGCTGCTTTCAGGGAAATTGACGGACATTATGGCATGTTTGTAGTTTTCATTATGAAACATCTACAGGCAGAACTGACACAGCAAGTTGAATCAGACACTTTGCTCTTCTGCTCAGTTTTCTATTTTATTATTGGCACTTCTGGTATTTCAAATTTACCATTCTTTTTCAATAGTAATTACAAATGCCTATGTTTAATGAATTATTTAATTTCAATGTTACACAGCACTGTTCTCATGCATCTGCTACATTTACGTGTTGGCTGATTGCGCAACCCCTGAATGCGGACATTCCTTGATTAAAGTAACTACACTGGTTTGGTACGTGATCCTGTTTGGAGTAATTCTCTTTCCATTGGGCGTTGCAAGGGTGAATCTTCAAATAAAATAAATACGATTTATACACTAAAAAATATAACAGCAGACTCTGAATAATCACGTGTTTCAATATTACTTCAGGATGGTCTTCGCCATTTAATATTCTTAGCGTATTACGGAGGGTTATCTTGGATCGGACTTTTTCTTATAGTGTGTTTTTCGATAGCTGTATCATTCAGCCAAGGAATGGCTCGAGTCTTGTATGATTTTTACAATGTGCTTCACTTGAAAGGCTATGAAGTTAGAACGCATTATTACTTGGTTCCAAAAGTCGTAATGATTTTGTTCATCATGCTTCCTCTGGTATGATTGTATTGATTATTTGAATAGAAATCTGATAACTACATAGGAACACATAAATTAAATAGTTCTTTTGTTGCAGATTTCAATGCTAAGAGAATCAATCGAACGAACTATGCCAGCAGAAGGTGCCACAGACTGGTCGGATACACCGACAGTTATTATGGGCAATATCATTCTGATTTCACCCGTATTTGCAGTTGTATTCGGAGCTTTATTTTATCGTGTGAAAGAAAGAACTGATGTAAGACATAATTAATTTCAATCAAAATATGTACATGGCTATCAGTAATGCAGAAGCAATGCTCATAATCCGTATTGATAATTCAATTTACCTACATTTTTTCATCTTACAGAAATCACAACCAATATTTCAACCCCACCGGGATTTCTACAAAAACAAATACCACATAAGTGTTTGCTTCAAAGATTTTCTATTTTTTGACCCCGAGAAAATTATGACTTCAAAGGCATCGAAGAAAATGAACTAAACTTGTTCTTCATATCATTGTTAAATGTTTAGTGAAGTTTGTGTGCTAAAAATTCATTTTGCAAAACTATTTAAAATTCTGCATATAATTTTCCGTGCTTGACGTGATTTTAATAAATACATGAACAAAAATAAGAAACAATAGGTTTCATTTTGATTACTTTTAGCATAGCACTGAAAAATAACTCTGTATTCTAGCAAACTCGCGATTGCTCAAAGGTTTAACCTCCTCTGCTGGAGTTGATATGATCAGATCTTTTCCACTTATGATAACCTATAAACAAAAAGAAAGAGTTAGATTGTGTGAATCGACTGAATATAATAATTTAATAATAAATCAAGACATACAAGGTACTCTTTATGTGGGGGTGAATAGAGCACAAAATCTTGAATATCCTTCAGATGGATAGTTTTCCAGGGATTCATGTCACTGGTGAGAAGATCCCATATCAAAAGGCTGTCTTTCAGTGCAACGTACAATACCGATGCTCTTCGACCACTCCATCTAACACGTATCGGCTCCTGCTTTCCACCGAGAGAAAGCACCATTTTCTTTCGAGATAGTTCAAAAAGCCTACAACGACCATCTTCGCAACCCATCTGAAATGAGAAGGGACAAAATACTTATTTTGTATTCTTAGTTAAACTGTTAATTTAGTTATTCATATCTACTTACAACTAAAATGTTTAAGATCTTTGAAACATCCATGCTTGTGATTTTGGGATTCGAATCCATTCTTTCCTGATATTTTTCTATTGTAGTTGTCGCAGAGCTGGCACCTTCCACTACCACTTTCCCCTTTGCCACGTACCCGTTAAACGTGCCAAAGTAAAATCCTGTGGTAGTCGCATCCACATCCCAGAAGGAAAAGAAACAGGTAACTTGGAGGTGGTCCCTAGTAATATCCGCGAGCTGAATTTGATACCGAACTGACATGTGAACAGTGGACCAAGCTGAGCTATGTTGAGATAGAGCGCTTTCACCCAACGTGTCATGAGATCGGAGACAGCTCCAAGTAATAAGAAGACCCTCCTTGTCAATGGAAATTATTGAGAAGGTATTCTTTGACTCGGAAAACATTTCAATGCCGACAATGGGCTGAATGTGGGTAGGCACCATACAACCTGCAGCGCAATAATACACCAGAAAAATTTAATTAGTTAACAATGAATTAGTAAGCAATGGTGAGCATCGTATAAAGCAACGGTCGTTATTACTCGTGTTCACACTCGGGGTTCTTATAACTTGCTCCTGATACTGAGAATGGTAGCACATTGACTCATCCAAATTCCAGACATTCAAAGATCCATCACGGTTTCCAGACACCACCATTCTTCCAATCATATGCAATTTCAGTGCACTGACATGACCCCAAACACGGAGAAAGTGCAACGGTATACTGGGTTCCTTCAAAGACCAAACGGTAACCAGATTTTTCGACGTGTGCTTTTTATTGCCACTAAAAAACCAGACAGAGTATGGTCAGTTGATTTCATACACTAGTGCGATAAAAATAAAGGTTTGATATTGATATTTAGGCTTACTTGACAGTTTTATCTTCTGGCTGGGCACCGTGTTTCGTTCCGTTTGCACATCCCACAAACTCTCCATCGCAGGCTAATGTATGCATGGAAAGTTTGCTAAGCACCGAGAGTCCTCTATGCATTTTAATTGTTTCGAGGGCTCCTTTACTTCCGGAACTTGAGGGCAACTTTATTCGCTCCTCTGCTTCTAAAACATAAAGTACTTTTCGACTCGATCGAAGAATAAACTGGGATAACTGCTCCCAGTTCTTAAGGAAGTCAAACTGCTTGTAAATCTTTTGATCATCAGAACTCAGATCTTCACTGATTTCGTCGCTGCCTACGCCAAGAGCTTCCTAAGATACACAAAATACTAATACAAACTTACTGCCTACAATGGAACAGTTAACGTTTATTTCTGTATGGAAAAGGAAACACGCACCTGTCGGACTATTCTAATATCACAACTTGAGCTGGTAGTGGACCATGTCGGAGGTTTTTGCGTCCATTTCGCAGTTTGTTCGATTGGTTCAGTCTGTGCGGATTCTTCCGACTTGTCTTGATCAGTCTGAGTTGAAGTCTGAGTGGAAAATTCAAATGCATTTTAACCAAATGTTCGCAAGCTTTCAATACTGTACTGCATTTTGCTTTCATACCTGAAGTCGATCAGCTCCAGAAAATACTGCCATGAAGCGTTCATATTGATAAGGGGCAAGATGAAAAATATCCACTTGCACACGATCAAGCTTTATCATACCTTGGATAATCTTTCCTCTGTTCTCCCTCTTCATCTTTAGAATTAAAGTAACAAAACCATTTGATATTTTAATAAAATAAGCCATTACGCCCGTTTCCTTACCCAAAATTAGGTTTACTATTACCCGTTGCTTGCTATTCTCCCCTGCTGGACCTTGACTACTAGTCTTGATCACCACTCCTCCTCCTCCGCCACCTCTAGGTTCCATTTCATTTTTCCTTACTGCTAAAGCACTTGGCACTCTACTTCCTTTAACTTGTTCTCTTTGAGGTGGGGTCGACGTGTTTATTGAGAAACCTGTCGTTGTCGGGAATGCATTTTGCTTCTTAGTTACAGCAGACACTTGTCTTCTATCTTCCATCTCACTGTCCTCCTCTTCTTCACTTTCTTCCTCCAGTAAAGGTTCCGTATTAACAGCTAGACCCACGGCGGGTTCCCCTGCACCTATGTCATCATCAGTATAGGTATTTGGCTTTACATTGTTGACCATCTTACGTTGTGGCTCTTGAAAAGTTTGTTGCTTCTCCTCAACTTCAACCATTTTCTCCAACTTTTCAAATTCTCTTATACTTGAGCTTTTATCGTAGTCATCCTCATCGGCGATCGGTGTTTCCTCAATTTCCAACCCGTTGGCTGCAGTAAGTAAGCCATTTTTCTGAAGTTCTGTTTCGCCGTCACTGCTCATTGCTTCCTCCTCAAAATCCGATTCATAGTCTTCCTGCATAAAAACCATAAATGTGTCTACTGTTAAAAATTTACATATAGTCGCAAATGACAATATTATACAAATATAGATCAAACCTCAAAATCCTCATCATAATCGTCTACGTGAGCAGGTTCACTAGCTCCTTCTGACTCGTCATACAATGAAGCTGGCGGCTTTTGCGCTGTCAAATGGGAGGTTGTGGAAGATGATGATTTGATGCTTGCATTTGTCTAAAAATCATCCATATTGTCAAGTATGTTTTACAATTTGTCATGTTCATGTCACAAAACAATTTTTAATCCAAAGTATACCTTGGGAGGAGATCTCGTCTTGTATGGGGAGCTGCTAGCTCCAACAGAGTTGGCAATTGAAGAATTTTTATTAGAATTACTTGTCCTCCTAGTGGTACTTGAAGTATTGTTATTGACCACTGCATTCGTCTTGTTTCTATTTTCAACAGGATTCCTACTTCCGCCGTATTTCTCCGCATAGTTTGCTTTCGAAGCGGCAATTATTTTTGAAGAAGGCTTTGAATTAGTAGCTTCGGAAGGATTTGATTTTCTTGATGTAGACATTTTATCTGGTTTTGATGCAAGGTTAGTAGAACCAGTGGAATTTCTTGATTTAAGAGAATTTGTAACGTTTTTAGCGACTTTATTCGTAGAACTGTCACCAGCAGAAATCTTTCCAGAAGAGACGACCTTATTCTTCTGAGGCAAATCTTTTGAAGTAACGCCATAAGCTTTTTGCATATCCTTCAACTTTGATCCATCTGGTTTCAACGGCGAATTTTTCGCCTTTTCCTAAAAGTTGACATAAATAAATGCACATCAGTATTGGTTTAGTGGAAATTACACTGTCTGTATTGTATAGATAAATATGTCTTTGACAAGCCGCATGAGTGCGTCACAAAATATGCACATCGTGCACCCACAAGTTTCATTTACCTGAGATGAGCGTTTCATTTTGCAAACAAATATAGGATGGACACACTATACAAGTTTCCCAAAAACAGATAATGTAGGGTAATTGAATGGGAAGAGCTTCGGCAAATATAATATATTTTGTATAACGGAAAAGGAACGTAATTTGTGAAACTAAAATGGTACAATTTCAGGTACAACAGTCACAGTGAAGTCCAATTCGGTTGCCCGAATGCAAAAATTATCAATACGAATATGGATGTTACATGAATTTAACCATCAACTTTTAACATGTGGTTATTGTTACAAAGTCTTCAATGTCATTCGTTCCGTATATTGTAACTATTTTGTCGCTAAAATTCTCAACAAAATATGTTCATGCACAACCATGCATCATATACATCTAATACATTAGCATGTTGCCAATAAGGATATCATGATAAATTCAAAGTTGTTAGTTTCCCGAATTTCAACTTGTCGACGTGTTGTTAAGCTCCCCTCCGTAGTTCCATAGCAACTTTTCCAAAACATTGCATCCAATGCGTTGAAGTGCGGAAGGTGTCAGCTTATTTGCCGAGCTTTCTGGAGAACGATGAAATGTGTTCATTTACAAGCTACGCAGCAAGACCACCGTTCTTTCCAGTAAACAATTTGAACATCTACTTCGATTTTTTAGTTCTCTAATTGTAAGTTTATGCTATTTACAATCCTATGACAGACATAGACAGATCAAAATGCAATTCAATCTCATTTTAGTACGTTGCGTAATAATAACACGAACCATATCATCCGTTAATATTTCGTTAGACTGCAATAACCGTGCATACCTATCAAGTTCAACTCATGATCTTGACAAGAACCTGTTTTTATATACATTTAAAGAAAAATAGCATAAATGCAGTCACATTTACAACATTTTGATTGCAACATTTAAACCAGACTTGTATGGCACAAACAAACTATCTTTTCAAAGCGTAATTGAACAAGATAGCTTGCTTTAGTATTTTACATGTAAAGTAGTCCTTTTTGTGGTTATGTATTAGTATGTAATGCATCAGGTTCTCCAATGTTGCTCAAAAAGATGACACTGGCACACTATATTTATTATTCTCACTGGATATGGATGAGTCTGGATTCTATGTGGTCAGGCATCTTTTAAATAAAGCCAGGCAAATAGAGGGTAAACTGGACTACGCCGAAAGTGGACATACGCGACAACTAATCCCATCTATTGTTTTAAAATTAAGCCGCGATAG